>JABSTQ010006121.1:0-26488 GCA_013358835.2 Ixodes persulcatus
GGCGGAGGTTCCGTCGCTTTCGACTTGTAGGCAGTGATACCCAGGTCCGAATCGGAGTCTTGGACGTCGCTTTGTTTGTCTGTACTGTGTTCCTTTGTGACGGTGTGGTTTTCCTCCTCGCCATCGTACATGTCGAAGGAGTCGTCATCGGCGTGGGACTCGATGAGACTGACGGTCCTGCCGAGCCACTCCAGGATTCATTCGACGGCGGTGGCCGTCAAGTACGAATCCAATGGGTCGTTTTCTTCGGTCCAAGGTCAAGCACGGGCAAGGTCAGCCGAGACGCCAGCTTTGCAAAATGCATGGGCGAGAACGTCCTCAACCGGGAAAACGTTCACGAGCGTCGAGGAGACGACCGCGCCGTCGATGACGGCTTTGCAAAATGCATGGGCGAGAACGTCCTCAACCGGGAAAACATTCACGAGCGTCGAGGAGACGACCGCGCCGTCGATGACGGCACTGGTGGGTCTCAAAGACCCAGGGCAGCTGCCAGACTCACTTAGGGTTAGGGGGTTCCTCTTGAACTTGGTGCCTGGCCGGTAGCTGGTGTTCACGGCAGCACGAGACGTGCGGCGTCCGCGTCGAGGCTGGTTGGGTAACTGGTCGAGGAGCTCTCTGAAAACCTTGGACTCGAGCCTGTAAGTCTGGGATAGGATAGCCGTCCTCCAGTTCCCTCTCGTGACAACGTGGAAGAGTTCCCGACTATTGAAAATGGGGTGCTGGTGTTCGGTGGGCATGGCATCCCAGTAGAACCGATACGGGTGGAGATGCCGGATCTCGTGGACATCTCTCGTGGACAACCTTCTGCTGTTCTGAGGGAGGTCGCGCAAAATGTCGTAGGCCTGACGGACCCTCGCTCTTGGAATGGATGGCGCGGTCTTCACTGGAGGTAGTCGGATCGCGACGGTGGCTCTGGTAGAAATAATTCCCGTAGAAGCCATATTTCGGGCAGAAGCAAGGGCGAATAGCTCGCGGTCAGAGTTCTGGGACAGGGACTGTTGAGACTGCTGGCCGTGTGGGGCGAGACCGACCTTGGCGTCGACGATTGGAAGCAGGGCAGCTCCCAAGGTTGAGGCGAAGGAGGCAGAAATTTCATCTCCTGTCTGTTGGATGAGGGCGGCTCCGTCATCGGCGGCCAAGTGCGTTGGCGTGTTCGAGGACGAGGCATCATTCTCCTTGGCTTTTTCTCTTTTCATGCTGAAATGCGTGGCAGTGCCGGCGGCTGCCACTCGGTTCGAAAAAGGATCTCGGCACAAAAAAAAAAAAAATCGGAAACCTTTTGGACATTTCCTCGTTCCTTCCGCCGCTCCCAGTTACATATATACCGTGTCCTTTTTTTATTCTTACAGATCTGTTTAAAAAACAAACCATGAAGGCAACACTTATGCGGTTTATGCGAGTGAGTTATACGCCAAGGGGGACACTATGGTGGTAGCTAATCTTCGCGATAAATCGGCTAATAAATTAAAATTTGTTAATTAACTTTGTAATTAGGGAAAATAATTATATGGTTCCAATTAGAAATTTGCTGAGCGTCGTCCTAAACCACTAAATCAGCCATTTTCAGAAAGACTTTCAACGCATGAGAAGCGCAGTAGGGCATTAAAGTTACCACTTGTGGAGCAGGTACAAGGCTGGGGCTAGATAAGAGATGGAAAAATCGCGCGGGCGCCTTACCGCAACCGCTAGCTTTGTACGTGCTCCACGAGTGGTAAATTTAATGCACTACTACGCTTCTCACGCGCTGAAAGCCTTTCTGAAAATGACTGATTTAGTGTTTTTCGATAACGCTCAGCAAGTTTCTAATTGGAACCATATGTCTGTTTTCAATAATTATAAAGTTAATTAACGAATTTTAATTAATTAGCCGACTTATCACAAACATTAGCCACACACATAATGTCCCACTGGGCGTATGATTCACTTGCACAAACCGCATGAGTGTAGCTTTCATGGCTTTTTTAACACAAATCTGTAAGTATAACAAACAAAACACCCTGTATGTATACATACATACATACATATATATATATATATATATATATATATATATATATATATATATATATCCCCGCAGGGGGCACCTGTGAAAGCAGGTGTTTGGTGAGTGGCGTCACCACGGACCCCGAGCCATGCGGGCTCGCCCGCCCACGTCTGGCTGTGCGTGGCTTTCCCGTGTCCGGGGAAAAGGGCATCCTGGTGGTTGAGCCGAGCCCGGGGTAGGTTTGGACCCTTCGGGGCCCCCCGGTCGAGGCAATACACCACTTCGGCCCCCGCTTCCCGTAGACGGGTGTCCTGGCTTGGCCCGACCAGGATGATTCAGTCAGTCACCACTTCTACTATCCCCTCCCTTCTTTCACTCTTATCTTCTCCTCCTTTTCACTCTCCTCATTTCTCTTCTTTCCTTTTTCAACTCCTTTGGCGGCAAGGGCTAACCTTGGGTGGCGACAGACCCCTTGTCCAAAACCACACTTGGTTATAGTACCTGGGCAGTGCTAATAGTCTAACGGTTCCAGCAAAGCCCTTTTTGTTGTGGTCCGTTAACTATTCCCTTGTTGGGCTCCGTGGTGGGCGGCACACCACAGGTTCTGAACACTCTCCGCCTCTTATGGCTCCCTCTCTCTCTAAACCCGGTTCCAGGCAGGCATCCAAACGGCCCTGTCCGGAACAAGTCATCGCCAAAGCACCAGAAACAGAACACTTTGTAAAGTTTTTTGTAGTTCACTCTGAAGACGATCAACGCCCTGCTGCCAAGTTGTCTCCGTTCATTGTTGCTAAAGGTTTTGAGCACTTGATTGGACACTCCTACCAAGCAAAAAAACTGCATTCTGGGGACCTTCTTGTTGAGGTCACCACGCAAGCACAAAGTGTGGTCATTCAGAAAATGAAAAGCATCCTCGAGACCCCAGTCACGGTAACGCCGCACAGGACGTTGAACACTGTACGTGGTGTCATCTCTGAAGAATACCTCCTAGATGTAAGCGAGGATGAGATCCTTGAAGGCCTGCAAAACTCTGGTGTCACTGCTGTAAAGCGGATTATACTTCGCCGCGAGGGTCAAGAGATCCCCTCAAAACATCTTATTCTTTCTTTCGAACGGCATAGTCTCTCAGCGACAGTAAAGGCAGGCTATCTGAACTGCCGTGTCCGTCCTTATGTGCCAAACCCCCAAAGGTGTTTCAGGTGCCAACGGTTCGGGCATGGGTCCAGGAGCTGCCGTGGAAGAGAGATCTGCGCCAAGTGTGGCAGCAACGAACATGTCGCAGACATCTGTGAAAACACTGTGTGTTGCTCCAACTGCAAGGGCACCCATGCAGCATACTCTCGTGTTTGTCCTTTATGGAAGCAGGAGAAGGAGATCCTGAGTTTAAAAGCTAAAGAGAACATTACATACCTTGAGGCTAAGAAACGCTGGTCATTCCTTGCACAAGGTTCGTATGCCGACGTGGCGCGCCGGGGTCCTGCGCCACAAATGGAGTCGAGGGCAACCCAGGTCTTGCTCGAAGACCTGGCTGCCGCCCTCAGGACCCCAAAGGCTACCCAGGGGCAGCGGGCCAGCTCTCTTCGCGGAGAGAGCTCGCGGGCTGCTCCAACGTCCCAAGACAGGCCAGCGCCTGCTGCGCCTGTACAGTCTGCACGGTCTCCTACCAGGGAGAAAAAGCGAGGCTCTCGGCCTCACTCCCTGGAGAGACCGTCTGCAACTAAGGAGCTGCATGGGCCTCATGCAGCTTCTGTAACACAGAAGGAGGTGGAGCAGATGGAGGGGGTTGAATCCCTTCCAAGTACATCTGCCACCCTCCCGTCAGGTTCTGGTCGTGGTCGAGGGTTAGGATCGCGCAGCTCCGACCCTCCCAAGCCAGCAGGCAAGCCTGCTTGCGGAGCTCAGGAGAGCGGTGCTCCTGCCGTGTCCGTCTCCCCATCTACCCCTGGGTCTGACCAGGAGGAGATGGAGTGGCAGAATCCCAAGACCAAACAAAAAACTAAAAAACCTGTGATCCCTCCGAAGTGATGACATTTCTTTCACTTTTCACCCGTGTGCTCATCAATTTCATATTCTTATAATGGTTTCAGTGCTAATGCAGTGGAACTGTCGAGGGCTCCTGAGTAACCTGGATGATGTGGAGTTTTTGCTGGAGGAACACAAGCCACGTGTGCTTTGTTTGCAAGAGACTCATTTAAACCCCAGCCACACAAACTTCCTCAGACGGTACCAGGTATTCCGGAAGGATCGTCCGTGCTCTGTCAGTTCTTCTGGAGGAGTTGCGGTGGTTCTCCCGAGAGAAGTGCCCTGTGTACAGGTCCCACTGTCTACCTCACTGGAAGCAGTGGCTGTACGGTTCATGCTTCACAAAGCTCTGACAGTGTGCTCTTTGTACCTACCACCATCCTTTACTTTGAAGTCCTCAGATTTTAATTCGTTTTTAGACCAGCTTCCTGAGCCATTCCTTTTGATGGGCGATTTTAATTGTCACAACCCTCTATGGGGGAGCACACGTCGTGACATCCGAGGGAAAATTATTGAGTCTGTCTTATTCTCGCGAACACTTTGTCTTTTTAACACTGGTGAGCCTACCTTTTTTAGCTGTCAACACCTTTCTTCATCATGCATTGATCTCTCTATTGGGACTGCCACACTTTTTCCTAACTTTTCATGGCATGTGGATCCTAACCCATATGGTAGCGACCATTTCCCCATTATTTTAAAGTGCACTGCTCCTTCATCCTCTCTCATGACACGTTCGCCACGCTGGAAAGTAGACCAGGCAAACTGGGCCATGTTTGAAAGTTCGTCCGAGATTAACCCTGAAACTTTAGTTGCCTTGGATGTGAATGATGCCTGCAAATACCTTACTGCCTCTATAATTGAGGCAGCTCAGAAAGCTATTCCGCAGACTTCTACACGCCCTCCTGTTAAGCCGAAGCCTTGGTGGACTAAGGAGTGCAGTGAGACTCCAAAAAAACAAAATTGCTCATGGGATGTGCTACGCCGGTATCCGACCCCTCCTAATGTTTTAGCCTTCAAACAGGCTCGGGCGAAGGCTCGATATGTTCGTCGTCAATCAAAAAAGACGACATGGAAGAAATACACCTCATCCGTTAATAGTCACACCAGTGTAAAAGTTGTCTGGGAAAAAGTGCATAAGATTAATGGGGATTATCGAGCCTTCTCCATACCGCTTTTTGTTCTGCCAGGTGGTGTACTGCCTAGCCTTGAGCAGCAGGCCAATATTCTAGGGGAGCACTTTGCATCTGTATCAGGTTCATCGCATTACTCGGCAGCATTTTTAAAGCATAAAAGTGCTGTAGAGAAGAAGAGAATAAATTGTTCTGGAGGACTACGAGAACCCTATAATAGGCCATTCACTTTTCGAGAGTTACAGGCAGCGTTAAATAAAAGTAAAAATACGTCCCCGGGACCCGATCGAATTCACTACTGTATGCTCAAGCATTTGCATTCCAATACCCTGCAGGCACTTTTAAACTTTTTTAACCAGGTCTGGAGAGAAGGTGTCTTCCCAGATTCTTGGAAAAGAGCTGAGGTTATCCCGCTCCTCAAGCAAGGAAAGGATCCATCATTACCCTCAAGTTACCGGCCCATAGCCCTCACCAGTTCCTTGGGGAAAACCTTTGAACGGATGGTAAACTCAAGATTGGTCCATTTTCTAGAGGAAAATAACCTCCTCGACAAGTTTCAGTGCGGTTTCCGTGCCCACAGATCAACGGTGGACCACCTAGTCCGACTTGAAAAAATTATTCGTGAGGCTTTTGTTAATAGACAGCATTGTGTTTCCGTCTTTTTTGATATAGAGAAGGCTTACGACACAACATGGAGATATGGAATCTTGAACGATCTTGTCTCATATGGAATTCGTGGCCAAATGCTCTCACTCATCAAAAGCTTTTTGGAAGGCAGATACTTTCACGTCAAGCTTGGTACAACCTTCTCTCGTAGTTTTGTCCAAGAGAATGGAGTTCCACAAGGTGGTGTCCTTAGCGTTACACTGTTTTTAATAAAAATGAACTCTATTGCAAGGTCTATCCCACAGTCACTTTCCTACACTCTTTACGTGGATGACTTGCAGATCTCTTGCTGTTCGTGCAACATTTCAGTCTGCGAGAGACAACTTCAGCTGGGAATTAATAGTCTGATGAGGTGGGCTGATGCCAATGGGTTTAGTTTTTCACCAGAGAAGTCAGTATGTGTCAACTTTTCATTACGTAGGGGCCTGATCTTAGAGCCTAGTCTGACCTTAAGGGGTCAGGCAATTCCTGTTCGTAATGAACACAAATTCCTAGGAGTGATATTTGATAAAAAGTTGAATTTCCGTAGTCATATACTTAACCTGAAACAGAAGTGCTCAAGGACAATGAACCTCCTAAAGGTGCTTTCACACAAGTCTTGGGGTAGCGATCGGGAATGCCTCCTTCGTTTCTATCGCTGCTTGGTCCGCTCAAAATTAGATTATGGATGCGTAGTATATGGATCCGCACGCCAATCTACCCTTCAGGTGTTGGACCCGATCCACCATCAAGGCCTAAGGCTTTCCACTGGTGCTTTTCGGACGTCCCCTATACCTAGCCTGTATGCTGAGTGTAATGAATATTCACTTGAAAAGAGACGATTTTATTTAGGGTTCCAGTATGTATTAAGAATTCGCTCTATCCCTTCTCATCCAATTCAAGAAGCAATCCAGGATTCTCGCTATGAAACCACATTCCAGAACAAGCCATCTGTCGTAGCCCCTTTTACGCAGAGAATTAAAGCATATTCGCAGGCATACAACCTTGACAGTTTCAGCCTAGTTGCTCAACTCCCACCTGCAGTAGCTCCTTGGGAGTGCATAGCACCCATAATCAATTTTACTTTGATTAAATATAATAAGCGACAAACTCCTGTTGCTGCCCTTCAACAGGAGTTTCCCCTGGTTGCTTATACGTACAACAACTGTAGGAGCTTCTTCACAGATGGTACTAAGAGTGACTCTGTTGTTGGTTGTGCTGTTATAAGCG
This sequence comes from Ixodes persulcatus, assembly GCA_013358835.2. Lineage (NCBI taxonomy): Eukaryota > Metazoa > Arthropoda > Arachnida > Ixodida > Ixodidae > Ixodes > Ixodes persulcatus. The sequence continues at coordinate 7,012 of JABSTQ010006121.1, forward strand.
AGACATGGAAGGTTGTTAGACGTCTTGATGCCAGAGCCTTAATCTTTACTGCAGAAATATACGCTTTAATTTTAGCTTTTGAATTCATTTTAGAACACTCTATCCAGTATTCTGTTATCTACTCTGACTCTCTCAGCGCATTAAAGGCGCTTGCTTTTTTGGAACTATCAAAGAATACCTTCGTTACTAGGCTCCGGAACATTGTGCACACTGCAGCAAAATCATACCTACACATCAATTTCTGTTGGGTGCCTAGTCATGTCGGTATTCAGGGAAATGAGGATGCTGATAGAGCTGCCAGTACGTGCATTGAGAGGCAAGTGGATATCAAGGACATTCCATACACTGATTACAAACACAGTCTTAAAAGAGCAATCCAGAAACACTGGCAGTTAGAATGGGACACTGAAATACACAACAAGCTTCATTGTGTGAAACCTACCCTGCGGGAATGGGCAAGTTGCCGACACAGGGAGCGCTTTTTTGAGGTGGTGCTCTGTCGTCTGAGATTGGGACACACCCATCTCACGCATGGGTACCTCCTACGGGCAGAGGCAGCTCCGAAATGTGAATACTGTAACGAGTCGTTGAGTGTCATGCATATTCTTATCACATGTCCTAAGTACCATCACGAGCGTACCACTTTTTTCTCTACCTTTTTCCGCAATCACGCCCCATTTCACCCGGCATTATTATTGGGTGACGAACCTCTTGTGCCGCACCATCACGTCTTTAAATTTTTAGATAGCATTGGCATCCTACATCGGCTATGAATTTTGGTTTGTTTTCATTTCTATTACGTTTGCCTGAAGATTAGCGGTGGCAGAGAGCCGGCGATCTTGTATCGTCGGCACATTCTCCCATACTCTCTAGTGTGAATGAAATTTCTTTAGAATGGCTCTGGTTAGTGGAGCACCGGTTTAAAATTTCTGGAGGCCTTAATAGGCCTGTATCTTGTAAAGTTTTAAGCATTCATTCCCCATAGTTTTAAAATGGAACTACCTACTATAGGTCTTTTCAGTATTGCCTTTAACATACCCTGTGTTTGGCACACTATGGCCTTAGTTGCCGCTGTGCCAATAAACACCTAATTTTCTTCTTCTTCATATATATATATATATATATATATATATATATATATATATATATATATATATATATATATATATATATATATATATATATATTTATTTATTTATATATATATATACACACACGGGCCCTTTTCACGTCATCATACGTGGTCTCCGCGGGGAAAATAAACGAACATATGCAGCAGTCACTCGCACAGCAGCAGCGGCGGAAACAGAAGCACTGCAGCTACTTACGCAATCGTCAATTTTTCAGTGACGGCAAGCCAGATCTGGTGCTGGGCGCTGAGAGGTACCAGTACGCGCGCCGGCGCGAACACTGCGGCACATCGGACGTCGGACCATCACGGTACCAGGCCAGCGCTACTACGCCCATCGGACGTCATCGTGTCACGAGGAACAAGCCATCGCTGCCATGACATAGCAGAAACGACGACAAAAGAAGCCAGCAAGCACGGCCTGGACGCACTCGCACAGCAGCAGCGGCGGAAACAGAAGCACTGCAGCTACTTACGCAATCGTCAATTTTTCAGGTTGGTGGTATACACTGCTTACCTACACACGCTATCTATTTTCCCTGCCGCTGCTGCTGCTGTCGAAGAGTACTGTTGTCTGTTCGGTTGAATGGCGGATAATCTGTGTATGCTTTGTAATGAGCCACTACCAGAAGATGGTCTGTTCGCAGAATGTTGTGATTGCGAGTACGGGTACCATCTGGGCTCGTGCTCAGGAGTTAGCGAAGGCACCTTTAAATCTAGAGGTGAGACCGCAAAAAAATCGTGGAGGTGCAAAACATGCCGAACTTCAAAATCCCGAGGAGACAAAAATGAGCGGGAGTCAGAATCTGATCTTTGTAGGGTGTTAGCTGAAATGAACGCGAAGTTAGGTGATCTCGCGTCAATCAGGGAAAAGGTGGATACCTTGATGACAATGAAGGCTACTGTTGACAGTATCGAACATCAAGTACAAAAAATGTCAGACAAGTATGACAACCTACTTTCTGCATTCAAAGAACAGTCTGAGGAAATCAAAGAACTAAGGGAACGAGTAACTGACATCGAAACCCAAGACCAAGGCAATACCAAAGAAGTTAAAGCACTAAAGCAAGAGATAAATAGGCTAGAGCAGTACAGTCGGAGGCAGAACATGGAGATCCACGGACTACCCAAAACCGAAGGTGAAAATCTTCTCTGTAAAATAAATGACCTTGCAGAAAAACTTAGTCTAGATGAATTAACAAAAAATGATCTAAATAACCTGCACAGACTGCCGCCAAAACCCGGAAAGAATCCCGTCATCTTGATACGCTTTGTGTCACAGGCTACACGTGACAAATGGCTAGCTAAAAAGAATGGCTTGAAAGAAACCGGTCTGAATGTGACCTTCTTTGATAATCTCACCGCGCACAACAGGCAACTACTATGGATGACGAAAACAAGAGCCCAGGAAAAAGGCTACCGGTTTACATGGCAAAAAAATGGAAACATCTATGTACGAAAAGCGGAAGGCAACAACGTAATTAAAATCGGATCCGAGGACGATCTTCCCAAAATAATCTAAAATGGATGATCAAATATCTAAGTCATTGTATTATAATCCTACTACATTTAACCAACTCGTTGCTGACAATACGTCGTTTCCTAACCATTTTTCAGTTTTTCATTTAAATGCTAGAAGCGTTGGAAATAAACACGATGAAATTGTTATGCTTTTGAACTCTCTGAATTATAGCTTTGATGTCTTAGCTTTCACAGAAACGTGGCAAACGAGCAATAGTGACGAGGTTTTTTTTCCGGGGTACAAGTGTGAGGGAGTATGCAGAACGAACAAAAGAGGAGGAGGTGTTTCACTATATTTTCATAGCGACATTACATATCACGTCATGCCCGAATTTTCAGTTGTTACTAATCATTATGAATCGATTGCTGCAAAATGTGAAGGGTTGGTAGTTGTTTCTGTATATCGCCCTCCTACGGGGTCAACATCTGAATTTATGAATTACGTGACTGATCTTTTGCAGCATGTTACTGCAATAAACTTGCCAGTCATACTGATAGGCGATCTTAATATCAACATTCTGGGTTCACAGACGCTGTGCCGAGAATTTCTTGATATCATTGAACCTTTTGGGTGTCATAACGTTATCACCAAACCAACCAGAATAACTCATGATAGTGCTACTTTGATTGATTTATGTATTACAAGTCACGTACCCACTGAAGTGACCTCTGGAATCTTTTCATACGCTATAAGTGATCACTTACCGATATTCTGTATCCTTCATACTTTAAAAAAAATACGCAAAACCCAACACTGTCACGAAGCGGCTTTAGCAACCGTAAGATGCTTCAATTATGATAGTATACATAAATTCAGTCACATGATATCCTCCATAAATTGGGATGACGTATATGGCGAGCAGAATCCTAGTACATGCTATGATATATTTATACATAAAATAAAACAATGCTATGATGAAGCATTTCCCGTTCGAAATGTAAAGAAAAACAAGAAAATAAAAAAACCCTGGATAACCCGTGATCTGTACAAACGAATCAATCATCGGAATAAACTTTACGATAATTTCGTAAAAACGAGGGATGACGCAATATTACGCGATTATAAGAAATATAGAAATAAGTTAAATGCAGATATTAAGAAAGCTCGTAAGTTGTATTATGGGAATAAATTCTCCTCAATCTATAATGATCCTCAAAAAATTTGGAAAAGCCTAGGGAGCCTTATCACCCGGCCACATGATATACTTCCTAACGAGCTATTAATTGATGGCGTTTTGTATTCGAATTCCTCAATGGCTAATAAATTTAACACGCATTTCTTAAATTCTGGGGCCACTTCCGCTGCATCCTCACCTGGTAGTAGTATTGATTTTTACATGCCTTCGGTTGAATCTGCAAGCTCAATATTTCTTAGCCCTGTGACAGAGGAGGAGATAATTAATTTAATATTTGCCTTAAAAAATAACACAGCAGCTGGAGCCGACGACTTAAAGGCTATACCGATCAAAGCAGTATCCCATTTTTTAAGTCGTCCCCTGGCACATATTTGCAACACTTCAATACTGACTGGCATATTTCCAGAAAAAATGAAACTAGCCCGAGTGTGTGTAATACATAAAGGGGGCCCACATAACAATGTAAATAATTATAGACCTATTTCGGTGCTGCCTTTATTTTCTAAAGTCCTAGAGCAGGTTATAAATGTTCGACTTTCAAATTACTTGACAGAGAGGAAAATAATTGTAAAACAACAATACGGTTTCCAGAAGAATAAGTCGACAGAAAAGGCATTGTTACTTATTAAGGATAAGCTGATAAGTAGTTTTGAAAATCAATTATACACTGTAGGAATCTTCTTAGACTTTCGCAAAGCGTTTGATTCAATTAAACACGATATTCTTTTATTAAAATTATCATATTATGGTATAAGGGGAATTACTTGGGATTTAATTCGCAGCTATTTATCTGACAGGTCACAATATGTAAAAATAAATAAATTTGAATCTCAGCAAGAAAAAATTAGGTATGGCGTACCTCAAGGATCCATTCTAGGGCCATTACTGTTCCTTATTTATATTAATGACATAATAAATATTCCTAAAACCCCAGACATTATACTTTATGCGGATGATACTAATGTGTTTTTTACGGATAAAGATATAGGTGTAATCGAGGGTGCCTCAAATGCATGGCTGCGCGAGCTTGAACTCTGGCTTAACTCCAACCAACTAGAACTGAACATTAACAAAACAAAATACATTATTTTCAAACCTGGACTTAAGCAGCTGGGCAGTAATTTTGAAATAACGTTTAAAAACATGGAACTGGAGCGAGTGTCCTTCCTAAAATTCCTAGGCGTTTTCTTCGAAGAAACACTAAGCTGGACCCACCATATAAATCATGTTCGTTCTAAAATATCTCGATCCGCAGGCATCATATACAAACTAAAAGATCTCCTTCCTAGTTGGCTAAAATGTCAGTTATACTATAGTCTAATACAATCGCACCTACATTACTGCTTACTAGTCTGGGGAACTACCACTAAAACCAATCTAGATAGGTTATTAGGCATACAGAAAAAAGCAGTTCGCTATATTGCAGGCGCTCACTTCACCGATCATTCCGCTCCATACTTCAAGAAGTATAAAATTTTGAATATAGAAATGCTGTATACGCTAAAACTAGCCACGGAAATATATTATTACTACAACAATGATCAAAATAAATTTTGTGAAACTTATCATACTAAGACAACCCAATATGATCTGCGGAAGGAAACTTATATAAAACCAAAAATACGGACAAACTATGGCTCGCAAGCATTAGCCTACAAAATACCAGAAATCTTAAATGGACACCCCTGTGTGGTTGAGTTATTAAAACCTCCTACTACCTTACCTAGATTTAAGAAGACTATCAAACACTACCTTTTGGATGCCTCTGAATAGTTTTGTATGTGTGTATGAATGCATGTATGTATGAATGATATGTATTTTGTATCCTGTATATTTGTAGTTTTGTGAGAAGTGTCTAGCTATTACATTATCCGTTATATTTCTGTATATTCAAGTTGAAACTCTATTGTAACACATGTTTCCCTGTTTAATGTGCATATGTTAATCACATGTTTCTATGCTTGCAACCGGTTGGTCTGTTTGTGTTATTACCATTTCCTTTTTTTCTGCTGTGCGATGTGTAAGGGTGGGGGGGCCTCGTCAGGTAAAGTCTGTTTACCTTTTGCCCACTCACCCGTGACTCAAGAAGTCCAAATAAAGGTTATTATTATAGATGAATGAACCGTACTTAAGGCTGCGGTCCCACGGCAGAAATCTTGAACAAGGCGTTAGTTCACAGTGGTATGGCTCGGGCACCATACCGTTCATCTAGAGGAAAGTTTGGAACTTTCCAATTCGGCACCGGCTACCGAATTGGAAAGTTCCTTCGGTAGCCGGTGCCGCCGGCGCAGAATCATCGGGAAGTAATAGCAACGAACAGCACAGAGGACAGTGGGCGATTACGAATCCGGAAAGCTTCTTTGGCAGCCGGTGCAGAATCATCGGGGAGAAGCAATGGCGATGAGCAGCACAGCGGACAGTGTTCCCGTGGTGATTACGACGGGGTTTAAGGCGGTTACGAATCCAGAAAGCTTCTTCCGTGGTGCCAATATGACGAAGGGAAAACTCCTTAATGAATCTGGCCGCGTGTACGACGTGAAGGAGGTCCGTTTCGACGGACAAGTGGATGTCACGGAGCGCCGTACTCCGCAAACAAAATTAAGCGCGCCCGCAAAAAAATTAGGTTGCGTTGAGTGGACTGCGGTAATTATGTACGTTTATTTCTGAATCAGCTTGACAATAACTGGGCGATTTTCTTTTCGCGCCGTTCCGCGATTCCCACTAATATATTCCTGTAGGCTGATGGAAACATCCAAGGGTAGGCTTGGGTGGGCGACCGCATTCCGCTTCTCGATTCCGGTGAAGTATTTGCTGCATACTTTAGAGTATGCCGTCGGTGTCGATGCTGTTCCATCGTCGCTAGAATAGAAAAAAGTTAATTGTATTTTTCGTCAGCAGCTTAAACAAAGCGTGAACTGGAAGGTAAGAAACACCACTAACCTGTATGGACGCACAAGTCGCACACTGGTCGCGCAGTACTCCGCCTCGTACTCGTACGGCTTCGATGGGATGATGTAGTACTTCGTGCCGTGCGCGATCTTGCACGTACTGTTGCAGCCGACCACGCAGCAATTGTTGCGGCTTTCTTGGTGCGGAATAGCCATCTCAGAAATTACAGCGCTAACCTGGCTAACCCACTACAACGCACAACCAACGTAGCGACTGGCCGAAGCTCCCCGATGCAACAGACCCGTTTGCCGCTAGGGGCGCCCTGGTCGGGCTTGAATTAGATTTGCACGGTTCCTATAATACTTAGACCCAGTGGTTGAGCTTATAATATATATATATGGCAGATTTAGAAACAGACTTTTTTATTATAAGCTCAACCACTGAGTCTAAGTATTATTAACACTAAGGTTAGTTTGAATGGAAATATATTACCAGATATATATATATATACCGGGTGTTCATTTTTAATTCGAACAGATTTATTACAAAAACTCCGTAAACGATGCACTTGTACGGTTTGTTCAAGTGAGTTATACGGCTAGGGGGACATTATGTGGGTGGCTAATCCTTGCGAGAAGTTGGCTAATTAATTAAAATTCGTAATTAACTTTTTAATTAATGAAAATAGACATATGGTTCCAATTAGAAACTTGCTCAGCGAAATGGAAAACCCCTAATTTAGTCATTTTCAGAAAGACTTTGAGAGCGTGAGAAGCGTAGTAGTGCACTAAAGTTACCACTCGTGGAGCAGGTACAAGGCTGGGGCTAGATAAGAGACGGAAAAATCGCACGGGCGCCTTATCCCAACCTCTAGCTGTATGTCATCTCCTGACGAAGCCGAGCCTCTCGGCGAAACTGTCGTAATACATACAATAAACTCCTAGCATAGCAACTCCGCAAGTACGGATCTCTGACTTATTACTTTTTTCCGGTCCATTGTTCTCAAACTACTCTGCTTCACCTATATATATGTATATATATATATATATATATATATATATATATACAACGCCAATGTCAAATTTCTAACTTTTTTTCCTGTATGTCTTGTATCAAAATCGTCCCTCGCGACACGTTTCAGACTAAATGAATACCAGGTTTCATTTTCCGCCAGCTCTGCATGATGGTCAATTTACCTCGTTTTTTTTCATATTGGCTACTGCATGTCAGGAACATCGGTGGTTTTGATAGAACCGAGTTGGATGAATATCTGAGAATTCTAACTTATTAAATAATACCCTGAAGGCGACACGTACTGGATACATGTAGCGACGTAGGAGTGTGGCAGATTTAGAAACCGAGACGTTTTTTATTAAAAGCTCAACCACTGAGTGTAACTAAGTATTATTAACACTAAGGTTAGTTTGAATGGAAATATATTGCCAGATGCACCTCTCGCCGACAGTAACTCTGTCAAATGGTCCCATTTCAAGATCTCTCCCCCAGGTCATACTGGAGAAAAACTATTTTTTTTTTCGGTTTATATCGGTTAAAACCGGTTACCGGTAAATAATTTACGGTTTCGGTTATGGTTACGGTTTTTATGAATCTCAAGTAACGGTTTCGTACCGCTTACGGTTACTCAAAAAACAATTTCATTCTAAACGGTTTTCGGTTTCGGTTACGGTTTGAGACCCTGCTGCACTCTGAAGAAGGCGTATTGCAGAGAAAGCGCCGTGTAACCGAGCTTTCGGTTGCAAATTAAAAGATCCCGTATGACACGTACCCCCCCCCCCCTCCGTCCCCACAAATGTGTCTTTTGGTATGCTGACTGATCAGCATTTTCCCCCCGTTGCCGGACTCTGAACCTGGGCGCAGAATATCGCCGGAGGTCATGCCCACCGTAGTGCGTGGGAAAGTGATGTACTGGTTTGAGCCACCTTGGCTGCATCACAGTGCGCGCTCTGTTTAACGCTAATTCCGACTCCAGCGAACTCTGCAATCCGATGTAATCAGTCTAGCAGCTCCAAAAGTGTGTCCTAAAGGCGCTTGCCGTCTTTGTGCTTTTGCTCTATCCGGCTGAACCAATCACGTTAAAAAAAAAAAAAAACAAAGCCCCATGAAGCCGCAGTACCTCTGCGTGATTCATGCAGCCGGTTATCGGAAATGAGGAAAAACGATGGGCGCCATAACAATACATATTTGTAGCTCTTTGTTGGGCTCTAACGGATTGCGGTGTTGGCTACAGTCGGACTTTATAGCGAATTTTCTAATATCATCCGCATAGTCTTTGCGTACGCAATAAAAATAACATCGCAGCAACTACTCATGCTTCGAGTCCAAACTACGCTTCACATTGGCGCAATGTGAGGACGCTATTTCTGCGTGTATACAAACATTTTCTGTACGTTATTTGAAAAGTTCCGGGCTGTTGTGAAACCAAGTTTATCGCATTCTTACTTACCTGCACCTTGAATACAAAATTAAGTTAATGTTAAGTCACCCAAGGCACTTTTACCACTTATCCTTGTGGGAGACATACGGGTGATTTTTGTGCTTCCAGCTTCGGAATAGGGTGACGAAGGTGAGAAAACAAATGAATGAATATTGCATGAGCCACGCGTTTTTAACAAAACTGTTCAATACGTTTCATATCTTATAATGATTTTCTTCGCAACTGTCATACTAAAATAACTCAAAATCTTTCAAAAAAATCTCCCGCACAGATCAGTAAAAATTGAATTTCCAGTTGTCCAATATTTCTAGAGTTGTCGATAATCGCTATGAGAACTAAGATTAAACATAATTTATAATCAAGCTCCAAAGTGCTACAATGCATGAAGTCCAGTACTTAAAGACCGATCGGGAACATTTAATAATAAGGCAATACAATGATATTTTGTGAGACTGACTGACCCATTGTTTTCATTGGATAGGTTAGGCATTCCGTCAAATGCAAAGAACGTGCAAATGACACATGATGGGGATCTTGGAGTGAAGCTTGCTTGTGTTGGTCGCACAATAGCAGGGCATTGAAGGAGGAGGGAGAGGGCGGAAGGTTAGTGGGGAGGGGGGAGAAGGATGGAAAGAGAGAGGGACGGAAAGTAGATGGAGAGGGCGGAGAACGGGATGAAGTAGGGAGTGAGGAAAACGAAAGCGAGAGGACGGTAGGTTAGGAAGAAGGATGGAGAAACGAAAAGAGAAGGAGAAGAAAGGAAGGACGGGAGAGGAGAAGTGTAAGTGGTATCACGTGTCCTGAGTTGCATAGGTCTCTTGCCATCAATTTCCCCGTTGAAGTTCAGAGGGGAAACTGAATCGATGTTTCGGGCATGTGACTTTAGATACATCGTCAGATTTAACGGGGAAGGAAAATTGATGTATAGGGTACGTGAAGTCTATTTTTATTAATTAAATTTAGAAAGGAGTCCACTTTTACGTTTATTGTTTCACATATTGGTGCGCCTTCCAGTGTCTACAAATTTGAAGAGGCTAAGAGTCAACCTTGTTAAAAGCGATTCAGTCGTAGCTTGTAACTTTTGTAATGTTACAAGAAACATAAGAAACTTAAAAAATGAATGCGCCAACCATCAAGCAAAACAACTGGGTCGGAAGTCTGAGTGAGGTTGTGAACGTTAAAGATTACTAACGCGGGATCAAGCACATATCACGCTCGAGATCCAAAAATATAATGCTTCAATCCAAAAACGTTTACAGAATTGAGTAAAGCATTCGTCTAACATGCGATTCATCCAGAGCATATCACATACTGTTGTAAATCTCATTTTAGATGAGGTGCATTACAATCTCAATGACTAATATCGCGGTAGTTATCAATATCGAATTTAACACAAAACAAGCTTTTTCTTTTAAAAAGTGGGTGAAAACTAAGGTTTGATAGAAATCGAAGCATGCCAATGCGGGAGCTGAAGTTATCACAAAGTATTTCTACCCAGGCAAGATCAATCCTAAATTCAAGGTCAAATCAGTGGACAGCCACCATCTCTTTTTGAAAAGCAATAAGTGCACGCCCTTCAAAATTCATGGACATGCTTTCATCATATGTCTCCCTACGGAATAGTCTCTTCGTTGCGAAAGTAGTCATATGGTGCAAAAGGGCAGTTCAACCATGTTTCTACTAATATTATTATATCATAATCACAAACAGCAACATTGCTAAAACACGCTTTTGAATTTGTACGTAGTCTGAGAAATTTTTCATAAAAGCCATCAAGTACAAAAGAAAGGTAAGGTAGCGTTGAACATGGAGTGTATTCACCGAAGCTCAAGAGTCCCAACCATTGCCTGAAGAACAGACTCATGGGCCATACGTCATCAGTATTACAATTTATCGGAATATATTAAAGTACAAAGTGTTCTCCGCACTTACTACATTTCAGAAGAAGATTCACTGCCCCTATACTTGTCTTTTATGGACGTTGGAAAGTGCGCCGTCAACCGGAACGTCTACGTTAAGGGTATGACTACCTTTCTAACATATACATTTGGATTGGAGATTTTCGAAAAATAGTGTTCGAGTTCTAAATGACAAGTTTCACAACTGATAAGAGCTAGTGGGCCGACCAGCAGGAAGGGTGTTAAATAGTTTAATACCACAAATGGCACAAAATAAATTTATATTTATATTTACACCATTTTGAGGTCCTCAATAAATATATTAATGATTTTTCTTTCTCAGAAACGTACGCTACCATTTTAAAATAGGTATTCATTTTTAACAATATACCACATCATTGTTCCTTTTCCATTATTCTACAGGGTGAAACAAGGAGACGGCAGGCTCTTTAAATCGACCGGAAAATTTGGTTTCTTAACCTATCGCGCTACGACTTTGTGCAGCGTTGCCAACAGATGGTGCATTTTTTTTTGTAAAATTTGCAAATAACGAACTTACCTGAGGAAAAAGTAAAGAAAGAAAAAGGCTTAGCTCATATGGAAACGCAGCGACGCCACCGGTCTTCAAAGAGCACGGCGCCGTTTCGCACGGGACACAAGAGATGGCGCAAGCGGTCACGACGCCAACTTCCGCCAACGAACGAGCAGACGACGCCGAGAGCCGGCGTATTTCGCAGACAAGGAACTGCAGTTGCTTGTTGTTACCGCGCCTGTTTTTTTTTCTGCGACTGTCGCCGCCTGCGGAACGCGCGCTGCTTTTGAGTCGAAAAGATTGTCTGCTAAAGACGCTGGCTCTCGACGCCGTATGCTCGTTCGTTGGCGGCGTTCGTTGCGCCATCTCTTGTGTCCCGTGCGAAACGGCGCCATGCTCTTTGAAGACCGGTGGCGTCGCTGCGTTTCCATAGGAGCTAAGCCTTTTTCTTTCTTTACTTTTTCCTCAGGTAAGTTCGCTCTTTGCAAATTTTACAAAGAAAATGCACCATCTGTGGGCAACGCTGCACAAAGTCGTAGCGCGATAGGTTAAGAAACAGAATTTTCCGGTCGAAGTAAAGAGCCTGGCGTCTCCTTGTTTCACCCTGTACATCTAGTCAATGCTTCCATACATTTTATGACAACACATTTTCCCTACAACGTTTCTAAAGAAAGTTTCAATTCTTAACTATAGCAGTTTTGGTTTTAATCTTCATTTGTGCACTAGATTCAATTCTGTAAAGAAATTATTGTCACCCAGGTAGCACGTCAGAGAATAGCCTAACTTTGCAAAATTGTGAAAACGTAAGGTCCTAACCTAAGCCTAGTTACGTTTTGCAACATGGCGCATGTCATAGCCGAAGTACATTGCCTAACTGCAGCCCTAGTTGGGCGATCTTGGGGCATGCAAAAGTTTGGATTTTCTCTGGTACGCCACAGCAGTGCTAAAGTAAGCCATAGCTTCCAAAGTAAATCCTAATTAAGTCAGGATTTGGGGGCATAACAAAGTTTGGCATTTTGCTGGTCAGTGAATTAGTGCCAGATATTTGCGAGATTGACAAATGAAGCACAAAGGCGTGCCGAAGTTCGGCTTTTCTCTTGTTTCCCACAAGAGAGCAAGTTCACGCACAACATGAAAAAAATGCGTTCGAAGCGCGATTGTAAGACGTTGTCAACATGATTGATATCGCCAAATGCCCTCTCCTTCCAAAAAGAAGAAGAAAACAAAGACCACAAACAATACTGAACAAAACAATATCCCTCTGTCGCCATGATCTAATCTAAGGTCTGCTAAGTGTGAAGTGAGCGCGGCATCACAGAGCAACAACCGCGTGTTATTTTGTATTTTTTATAGCCAGGCTTTAACAGTGATCAATTTCAATGCAAGGCACACACACAGCTACGCTTGCTTCTGCAACGCGTCGGGCTCGAGCAGCGATCGCTTGATGGCAGCAATTGCTGTAACGAAGAAACAATCTCGCGGGGAGTCGGTTACAGAATGTGTAACTCTCCGATTTGACATTGGCATTTGTACCTACTCGCGAGCTAAAACTCCGGCTCAGTCTGCGTTTGTGAAATCGGTGCTGGCTTCTCCAGCCGCGCAAAAACATTTGTCAACCTTTGGGGTACAGAAATCAGGGACACCTACATAAAATAAAAAGTGTCGAGAAGATTTAAACTCAATTTGTGTTTAATCAAGTCGCAACCACCCGCGCCCTTCCATTAGCTCATCGCTCTTTTAACTACACAAACACAAACAAACCAATCCCAACGGGACCCGCCCTGATTGCCCTACTCTGGCATTGCAGAAATATCGGTTAGACAGTAAATGAATTTGTTACCCCCTCACTCTTTGTTGTGGCCAGCTAGGAAGAAAGATGTTCTATTTTTCAACATCGGGACTGAAGATAACCTTCAATCTGGTTAAAAGCGATGTTTTGCGGGAGCCGCATGTACGTCACAACGGCTCAATGGGCCACCATGATGTGGCTGAGGTTTAGGGTGTGGAAGAGAAGGGAGGCGCCTCGCGCTCACGTTGTGTTATTAGCACTTTGTTTCAACCCAAACGCGTGTCTAAATGCAACTATATATTTGGCAATAAGTGGGAAGATGCCAGACGCTTACCGGACTACTAGAAAATGAAACCTAACTCCGATACTTCTTTGGTGATTTCGGACCAAAGACGCCAGATATTCATCGAACTTCAAGGCACGTAGCCTAACTGTGGCATTTATTAGGCATTTCTGGGCCCCGATATGCGAGATGACGGCCAAACTCTCAGAGAAGCCTAACTTAGGCACTTATTTTGCGATATGTGCTCAGAACTGCCAAGTGACAGTCAAACTACCAGGCGGTAAGCCTAAACCTGGCACTTATTTGGTGATTTTGAACCAAAGATGCCAGATGACAGCCAAAAAACCAAGCAGTGAAGCCCAACCCTGGCACTTGCTCGGCGAATTACAGCTAAGATAAACAGACTCCTAACAAAGAATGTCAGATTTCCCTTTACGTGGTTTTATTTCTTCTGTTTCTCCTGGCCTCTGAAGGTCTACACCCCCAGACAAAAGCCAAACTTTGGCCGTGAACTCTGTGCTACCTGGACATGCGCTTGGTTGTCTCGAAACGTACACCGGGAGTAGACAGTCGTACAAAAGCTCGTTATTAACAGTGCCTACGTAATGATGATTTATTTCAACTTGAACTTCTAAGGAATTGAACCAGGCTAAAAGGTAACATGAGGGTAGGGCAAGATATATTATATAAGAAAAAAAATGCAAACATAGAACGCACAGCTGTTAATCACATTTACTAACATTGTCTAACATATATCTTAAAACAATGCAGAAGATGCCTGCAGCGTCACCGTTCCGAAGAGCCAACTTGGACAAAGTACAATCTACTGCGATTTCGCTTACGACCTTCTGTGTGGTACCAAGAAATATTATATCTCTGACGCCATTTGTCAAAATGAAGACTGAACAAACTATCGGGACATGTAAAAACACATGAGTTTTCTAAAAGTCAAATTTGCTGAAGGTTTTGATGTCCTTTTGATGATCATGTGTGAAATGCTTTCTCCTCTTTGGTTTTTTTGTTTGTTTTTTGCGAAGTAGTGTTGGCAGATGTTCGTCTTACTTTGCCCTATTTCCTACACTTTTTCTGTATTAGGTAAGAACTCATTCAAAGCGTCAATTCATTATGAAACGACATTTCTCCGTAATCTCGATGATATATTACTTGCGGAGTTGTACATTTGCATTTCGTTTTTTTTTTTTTAGAGTTGTGGTTTGTTTGTTCTGTTCTACAAAAATAAGCCTAGCGTTAGTGTTCAAACACGTCAAAATAAATCTAACAGTTATGTTTTTCTAAGCGCCATTATATACATTGAGCAGCGTTGTGGAGAATGCTATGAAGACAAATACATGGAGTAGCCCTAAAGTATCAATTTACTCTTGTCAATAAGAAGTTTTGACTCTGTAGTTTTGAGCCCTCTAACGCAATTCTAAGCCGTCATATGTCAAAGGTAACCGAAGGTTACATTTTCTTCACTCGCACAGTCGTAGGAATCGATTTATAAATTACGCATATCTAAACGATAATAAACTGTTTGATGCTGCTTTACGAACATTTTGTGATACCCATGCATTAGAAAACACCTGTTCTGCCACGGTTTCCTAAACTTACGTCTCCATGATAAGGCAACTAAACAATGATTACTACTTTAAATAATGCAGCGCTATAGAGATGCCAATGGCGTCCTGAAGCTGCAAGGAAACAACTAATGCAATGTATCGTGTTTTATAAATACAAACCTTCCACGATGCACGCGAAGAATTTGTTATTCCTGTGCACGTTCTGTGGCAATACCACATTCTTTCCCTTTTTTGCTCTCTTTTCTTAACACTGGACATATAAGATCACCGAATAAACCATGGAGTGATTTATTTAGCTGTAATAGTAGCTTGCTCCTATTATTTCCATACGTCGCAAGGGATATGTAACATGTCACGATATCTCAACTCGCAGCTAACGAAATAAGGTTGCGAATGATCTCAACTGAACAAAAGGATGTTTGAAGATTAATTCAAAATTCCAAATTCACAACACGATCTTAAAGTCACGCAGCTGGCATTCGCATGAAATTTGCGCAACATTTCTTGCAATTCGGAAGGATACCAAAGTTCTAATTAATCGATATAAGAAACCGAAAACCATATTATTAACGCTTAACTCAACCCACATTCTTCGTGCGAGCTGTGAAAATGCGAGATTTTAATCGGTCAACTACATTTAGAAGGTGCCTTCGATATTCGTTGGGTCTCACTGTGACAAAATGACGACTTCATCTATAAAAGAGCAGCACCCTTGTACTGCGGGTTGCAGACAACATTGATTATAGAAATACTGTCATTCTATGCCAAAGGCGATCGCAATTTTCGTCATATTTTGAATATACTTGAAAAAATATGAATAAAGACACGTCTTAAAGGTTGGATGGATAAGTTTGAGGGCTGAATTACGTGTTTTTTTTTTTTTTTTACTGACGTCATGCTCGAAAGAGCGGAGAATCGGAGAAAACCTTCGATACTTTGAAAAATTGCTGATAGCATCTTCGATCACTTCGCACAGGAATCGCTCTGAAACCAGGACAGTGCACAGCACTCCTCGGTCGTGCAGCGCGAAGTCGGTGCAATATCGAGAACAAACTGCGCCGCGCCGGTGCACCGCGGCGAGTTCCACCATGTGTCACCTCGCGTATTGTTAGTTTTTTCTTGCGTAGGTCCGCGCGCGGTGCCCGTCTGCTGTCAATCTCTTCTGTTATTTCACTCGCGGATTTGATGGTCCCACACAAATGAACATCGTGGACGTGATTGTCGGTGGGGTCAGGAAGCGGGTGACATTACCACAGGTATATGTTGCCCATCATTGTTGGTTTAAGAAAGAGAAACACCAGATGCCGTACATCGGTGTCAGCGAAACACCTCGCAACGCTTTCCACGAAGTTCATACCTTTCGGGCGCTCCTTGCCACCGCAGCAATCGCCGGTAATCGCGGCGACGGTAAGAAGCTCGTTGTCTCGCTCTCGGAAGATCTGAGGAACTCATCCAGTGCAGCTGCGAGCCGTGTTCGTTTTCGCAAGATCGCCATCTCGATAGACTGCGGGCCTGCTATTCCCGCCATCTCCTCGATTCCCGCTCCTGGCCGGAATGCCTGTTGGGACTTCAGCCCGGCGCACCGTCGATTTTCTTGGTGCGCGTTGGGGCAACAAAAATCCGCACCGGGAGGGTGTGCTCTGTTGATCGAGGACGTGCGGTGCGCACCGGTGCCCTTGATCGAAGACGATGGGGCGAACCTGGCTGCCCCGGTGCGCACTGGTGCAGATAATCCAGGATGCTATGAGAAAAAGCAATCGTCACCACATAATTTTAAGTTCACATGCAATCGAGCACTTATATGTTCTATCTTACATTGAAAGAAAAACACCTTACGCCCTTATTTTGGGTCCAAACAGGCGCTCCAAACTAAAGCAACTTTCAAAACTTCTTCTTTTCAGTCAGCTTGAAATTTAAATTTGGCTAAGAAACCTTTTTTTACTTATTTTTCGAAACCATGTGCTTGACTAGGTGGTATTAAAATTGTAAAAACATATTCAGACAGTTTTTAAATAAATGGTAAATGTGTCAGCTTTCTTCAAGAATGGCCATATAAAGGGTACAAAAGAGCCGTCTGGGCAACGGTGCTCGCATTTTCTGAAATAGCCGAAAGTTCAACCGACACCACCTGTTCAACATATCAAAAAATTGAAAAAGTACTTCTTGTTCTTTAGGAGAATTGTTTTTTTTTTCTTTTTTAAATAGGAGACAGAACGTCATCGCCTCTAGGCGCCCACCTCGTCGGCAACGCACGCCGTTGTCTGCTACGGTCGAGTGAAACACTGCACAGGGCACTTAATTTCGTTAATTATATTTGTAAAGCAAACGCTGAGAATCTTGACATTATAACATGTCTATTTAGAGTGACTAGATAGTGCATAATTTGTTTTGTTTTAAACAATATGTCCGAGTGCCCTTACAAGTTGAAGAGCGACTACGCGAAATATTGTTTGGGATACTTTTTATCAAAGGCAAAACAAAGCATCTTTGTAGCTCACCGACATTTGTTTTCTAATGTACATAAATGTAATATATAGCCCGGAAGTACTATATAGTATTTAGAGAACCAGTGTTTCTTTGGCTTTTAGTTCACCTCATAGTCTAGAACACTGCACACGTCTGGAACATCATCGGTATAGTCCATCTGCTGCAATGTCTTTCGTGTCGCAGGGAGACCCATTCCTGCAAGTTTGATATGGACGTTATTTTAGCTACCACTATGCCCGCGTCCTATAGTTGCCACATAATGGTATTGACGTGTATTTGGTATGGTTTTTGCTTGCTCATAGCGGTTGCTGAGTCTTTGTTTCTCAGGTGTGACGACGCTATCTGGTTTCCTTTCAGGGCATCTTTCATCCCAGGAAGACCCTTAGATATCCTGTCATCTTGGTAAAAGTCCTTAATCGAGGTTATCACCTCGGAGGACAGGTGTCTCGGAAGTCGTCTGGCAGATCTCGAACTATCTTCTTTCCGCAGCCAAAATATCTACTACTTTTAGATATTCTTCAAGATGGTGGGCATAGTGTTAGAATTAACAGCTTTTCTTGTCTAGACTTCGAGCTTTGAAATTTTTCTCGAAGGCTACCCAGAAGAGGCTTATAATCGCGCAGCAATAATTTGTCATCTTCAGGAATTTCAGTTTCTGACATATTTGGATAGACACTGGCACTGGCATCCACGCACGAATTTGAATCCGCATTTCTGCGCTTGGGTGGCTTAGGGCTCTGGCGGTCTTTTGCGGGACGCTTTTTTTCATTCTGAGGCCTCTGTTATGGGGCTGTGAGGTGTATCCGTAGCATCCTCACCGGGTGACATTTGAGCTGCTCTGTCGCCGTCGAGCTTGGGTGCCTATTGCAGACTTCTTCACTCCATATAACAATTGGGACATAACCTGTCACCAAAAACTAAGCCGAGAGGTATTAGCCTTTGCGCCAAAGTGTTAGAAATAATAGAAGTTCCCGGGCATAGTCTTCTGTGTTTCGCTAAAAGGTCCACGCACAGCTTGGAAATGGTGTTGGTCGTGTATAATTAGAAAAGTGCATGTAAAATATTGTGCGCATATATCTGTGACATTAGACTTGAGTCTTTTTCTACGACGACAATTAACATTCTACTGGTTGTGTGGCAAGTCTGAAAACAGCTTGACCCATGTTGTTCGTGCATAGTGTTTGAGATGGCAGCTTCCTGGTCGAACGAACAATCCGCTGCGGAATCAACGGAACTGCAGTTAAAAATAATGTTGGCATATATGAATTGACTGTTCTCAAATAAGCCTCCTCTCTCATGCACTATCAGTTATGATATTGTTTCTGGGCAACTTCGGTCGTACGAGTTTACAGTGGTGCTATTCCGATTCATAAATAATTCACAAATGCCACTCAGATGAGGCCTCAATATACCAGGAAGGGTAAGTGAATATCCATATTTAGGGTTTTTTTGGGTAGGAGCACAACACTGGACGTTCTTTTAATATAGGTCAGACATATATTTTACAAGTGGTAAACACGCAACATGCTTCTGTTCTGTCATAATTTTCAGATGTCCGTTTGCCTGAAATATCCATTTTTAATGTTTTGCTTCTTCCGATGTTTCACTCTCTGTTTTTCAGTCGCACTACGCATTTGCACCACAATTCCTTTTCGTTGAAGGGGAAGCCAAATCATCGTTATCGCTAGGCATCGTTGACGATCTCCCGTATTGAATATTTCATTTTTTACAAGCAAACGCAGTGTGACCAAAAGTGAGGAAGCGCCCGTCTGGCTACC
>JABSTQ010006122.1:0-18780 GCA_013358835.2 Ixodes persulcatus
CGTTCCATGCGACCGTACATATAGGTGTATCTGCTGTTCGTTCCATGCTGACCGTACATATAGGTGTAGGCTCTACATAGTTGCAAATAATCATGCACCACACTTGTAATAAGCAGCTGCACAGTTAAAATTGCAGACCGGCTAGTTGTTCTTGCTATATCATTGATGCTTGCATTTAGTTTACCTTGTCTTGTAGCTGCACCTGCATTTCAGTGCCTACTAACTTGCAGATTTATACCAGTATTATGACGTTTGTCCCATCCTGAGCAAAATATCTTGAATTGGGGTTCAAATGACAGAAGCATGTAGCCCTTCACACTGGGGTACGTCAATGCTTCCAATCCAAACTCAAGTAAAAAGAGGGATGTTTCTCAGTGTTTTCGTTTTTATTTTTCCTTCCGTGACCTCATGAAATCAAGGAAATCCCGCTGGAGCTGGTTTGACTCTTCCATAATCAAAAACTGCCGTTGCCGGTCTGTGGGCCTTCTCCCTAGCTTCGGAAAGCTCTTTCCTTTGCTTCCTCTGCTCCTCAATGAACAGCATGAGAATATCCCCCTGTTTCATGGAGGACTTCCTTTTTTTTTTTTTTGGCCGTTCCTCGAGGGGTTTTTCATTTAGGGCCACCACCTCGTTATCGTCGTCTGGCCCTTCGTGAGGGCTGTCTCCAGGTTCCTGATAAAAACCAATGGGTGCTCATGAAAAAGGTTTATCACTTGATGATGTATGCGTACCGCATTATACCAGCATATATCAAAGAGCAAATCAGGCGAAAATAAGGTGCATACTAACTTTCAGTGTAGGACCAGGAGATGGAAGCTGAAATAATAGAACTAAAACATGCATTTTGAGATGGGTTTCAAACAAAAACAAACAAAAGTGACACTGGCAACAGTTCCATTATCGTTGCCGTTACAGCTGCCGTCACTCTTGTGCACTACATCTAATAGAAAATGTGCTTCCCTCGTTTTCCTTCCTCTGCATTCTTTTCTCAACAGCGAAAAAAACCAGAGTTGACCTCTAAGTTTTGTCGACGCTCTTCTAAACTGGAAATGACCACATTGTTATTGGAGTTATGCAGTTTATGCTGCCGAGACGGATGGAGAGCTGCTTCGCTTCGGAAAGCTCTTTCCTTTCGGCGTGCCCCACTGGCTTTCCACAAACAGATCCTAACAAGTGCCTCTGAAAGAGGTGGCAGCACATGACTATCACAGGTGCGGGGCACAATTTATGTATGCTCCACCCAAATGAGTTTTCTTGATGTTTGCTTAGTTTGCATCGTTAATCTACAGAAAATCCAGTTTTTTATGATTGATTTCACCGTGCACATGAAACACATAGCACACGCATGTCTTTACGTGCCGCGGGAAACAGATGAAATTTCTTTGGTGATGGCAAATGTCACGCCTGCTTCCGCACACTCAACAGATGCTTTGATTCCCGCTTATAACGACGAATCCGTAACTCGTTATGTTAACTTTAACATTTCAGGAGTTTCGTTAACCACTCTCTCCAAGCTTATTAAAAGGTTGAATGGCACATCTCTGCTTCGTCATAATTCAAGGCATCCAAAATCAGTAAATACCTCAACAACATCCACAGAAAGCGAGTCGTCCACCAGGCTTGGGTCGTTGACGGGCAGGCTCCCCAGGAAACTGTGGAGGTCGTAGTAGAAGGGCCAGGAGACCTTTCCTGACCCAGTGGTCAGGCTTTTCTTTTTTGCCCTTGAGGAAAATAATGTAGGGGTGATCTGATTTATTTACAAACTAGGGCTTGTTGCCACCTAGATACAATCTTTTGTCTGCATTTTCTTTTTACAGTGCAGATGAATAGCAGCAGGGCGTTGGCAACTAATTTTTAATTGTCAACTCCCTTCAAAGCTCCAGCTAGAGCTAACCAACCGAACGAAGATAACAATTCATTTTGCCTCAGAGCCACCAAGGCGGCACGCCAAGCTAACTACCTAAATAAGGTAGTTTTTGATTAAAACTACCTAAATAAGGTAGTTTTAATCAAAACATTAAATGTATTGCGTCAAAAAGAACAAACTGACCAGGTCTGGTTACGACGTAAACTGGGATAAAAAAAAGCCGTCCTAGCGACAACAAAGAGCGTATTTGGCCAAGCTCTGCGAGCGCGCCCCAGAACATACTAAGCGTCATTCTGAAAACAGACTCACCTGTACGTCTGGTTCAGATTGTCTATTTTGTCGCTGACCTGCTTCCGCGTCTTCACGATTGAGAGTCTTTCCAGGCCGACACGGATCATCTCGTACACACCAGAGTTTCCTCTGTGTCGCCGGAGTTCCGTTAAATTGTCCTGCCATAGGCGAATGAGAGCCCACGTCTCCGACTCGGACCAGTGCACTCGCGCGTTTTTTGTTTGTTTTTTTTCGCTGGTGCCGCTAGAGCAGGCAACCCAGTTCACTGGCTCAAGAGCTGATTAAACCATCGTCACAAAAATCTCCTGCGCAGAAGAGCGCGACTCGTCGTCGTTGCATGCGGGAGCGGAGGTAGCAGCCATTGCGTCTTTCGTCCCCGCCATAGGTTCCCGCCGCTCTTGCCGCCGCCGCTACTTGTTACTGGGAGTATCATTTTGTTCCTACTGTATCACGTTTCTGGTCCCATCTATTTTAAGACTTTCACTTCCTAAGATTCTAGTATCAACGACGCATTAAACGAAAAGAAAACATAAACGATAATTTTTATTTGGAATTTATGGGCCCGAGGCTACTCCCTGTAGCTGCAAACGGAGATCGGGGAGCTCCGTTTACTCCAAAGGTACCTTTACTGAAAGGGACATTTACGCCTTGTGTGAATACGATCTCCATCTCCCTTTACTGTAGGGACCTATGTTATGGGTACCTTTAGGTTACCATGTGAATGGGGTATTACACTATGCCTGTCAGCTTCTCTCCAAGAGGTGTCCAGGCGCGATGCTTCACCTCACGAGACGCACGTGCGGCTAGGTAGCGCCGCCTGGCGGACGTTCGTTTTTTTATGTTTTTTTTTTTCTATTTTTCTAGCATTTTGTATTTACATTATTATTGAAGACATATCATATATATGTTTTTTCAACAACATGTGGAACACCTTTCTGGATGTGATCGCCCTGATTCAAACGAGTTTCGCCGATACAAAATACGAAACTACGAAACAAGCAAGACCAGGCTGTGCTTTTGCAGCGCGAACGCGGAGAACGTTTGGCCGCTTGACCGTCTACTTCGGCGGCAGTTTGGGACTTTGGCGGTTACCTTGAATCGCGCACATAGAAATAGTTGGCGCCAGGTCGTGTGCGGGTGAAAGGTAGGAAAGTAAGAAGTAATATTCCGTTAAAAACGGCGAGCTGTTACCGAGCTTTAAACTGCCTGACAAGGACATTTAGATTTCTTGCTATCGGTGCTGCTGGGGCGACGTCATTGAATCTCCTACGAAAGAGATGGTTGGCTTCATTACACGGCAGGTTTGTACGCCTAGGTGGCTCCACCGCACGGCAGCCACACGTACTATTTGCCCTCTCCCTTCCGCTTGCCAGTGCTCGGAGCCGACAGGCATGCACGAACTCATCTCTGTTACGTCACGGTATGGTGCCTGGAACGCTTCTCCGACTGGTGTGTTTACCGCGTCCAAAAATGTGGTCCCTCGATTTCCCCCTTATGACGTCATAAATATGTCATGCTGTCGCCGATCGCGATCCTGGCGGCGTCCCAACGGTTGTGGTGTACATGGCAGACGCCTGCTCTGCTGTAGGTCGCTCTCCACTGTGACAGTCCACGGAAGCTAAAGCAGCCGGATGTTGAGACGCTCGGGACGCCGTGACGACAGCGACTCTCGCGTTCGCTCGTTCTTTTTGCCAGCATTCCTACGGCTAACCGCTAGGATCGCGACAGGCAACAGCATGACACTCCGGCTTCTGTGACGTCATTTGTTGCCATCTCGGAACCACTTTTGGTGTATGGGCGGGATAGGACGCTAAACACACCAGTCGGAGACGCGATCCAGGCACCAAAGTCACGGCGCGGTGGTGGCGCGTCGGGCGCACTTCCGGTCTGGGGCTGTGGGCGGAAGCCGCCATGGGGTGCGTGCATTCCTGTGTTACTTCGGAAGAAACCGGACAAAAACCCGTCTTCTCATCAAAACGCCGCGACTGGGGACTTATCATAAGAGTCCGGAAAAGTTTCAAGGTCAGTTTCCATGCGTTTTCTGCCTGCTCGGTTCGTCCGAGAATGTGAACAGGGGCCGTGAAAAAGGAAAAAAAAAAACAGACGCCGCCGGACCACGATTGCTTGGGCGGGAAGCACTTTGGATTGAATTCACGGATACTTGTGGTCGTCAGATTTCTTTTTTTTTTTTTTCTTACAACATGAACGCGGAAAACCGTCAGGTTGCACGGACCGCCTGCGGACTACGCTCAGTGCGTCATCACGTTCAAACGGCCGCCTGATCGTTCGAGCTGTCGTCTGCTCTCTCAAACGTTTCGGCTTTTCGTCTGCTCGTTCAAATGACAGCGGCCCGTAGACCAAACGTTGACCCGCTAATTGCGATAAGAAGTGTAGACCTCAAAAGACGTTTAAGTTTGAAGGTTGCTTCGCGCAAGTAGGCTCGCTGTAAACAGTAGATATAAGGAGATGTTGATAATTGTTACCAGCGGCCATCACCGACTTCTCATGCCTGATTTACTCGGTTCGATTCTGCTTGCGATTTTCAGAATCGACGTCGACATCTCAGCTATGGTTCACGCTTTTGTAGCCCCAGCGACGTCATGACTGAAAATAGCGAGCAGAACCTCACCATGTGAATCAGTCTTTATCGTCAATTCTGCGGCGTCCACGCGGAATTAATCTCCGCATGTTACAATATTCACGCCAAGTTTTGCGGTGTAACGAGCCTCGTTATTGTCGCTAAAGCCGCTCAAGTAGTCAGACATTGCCAGGAAGACGTAGAATCAACAATTCCAGAGCGAAAAAGAGCGCGGAGACTCACACCGACGCCGACAACATCCCATTCTAATGGTTTTTATGGGCGACGGCGAGCTTCTTGCCCAAACCCCCATCGCGCATGCGCGGCATCAGTGGCGTCCGCTAGGGGTGCTCTGGTTTGTTTGTAAACATGAGTTGGTGTATACAACAACAAAGAACGGAACATCCTCGCAAGCGACGCGCTCGGGTGATGTGACTAATCACACTCGCGCGCAAACGCGTCGAACAAAAAAAAAAAAGTTTCTTTGGGAGGTTTTTCCTTTCAAAATTCCTACCGCGATCGGACCCACCTTGAAGACGCAAGTAGTCCAGGGCGCAATAACACATTGCAAAATTCCATGAGGAAGTTTTCCCGACACCCTCATAGATGGCGCCAGCTGACAGCTGGATTTGTGACATTCTGATGAGCTACAAACTTAGTTAAATTTTATCACAATGAGAATCTCTGGAGAAAAAAAAAAGATTTTATAAGAGATATATTGAAAACGTCTTGGTCCTCAATATTGCGGCGCGAGAATTTGTATTTATGCCCTCGTTTATTTTTAAATGTTAATGAAGAACGGAACGACAAAAAGGGCTTTTTCCAGCAGATTTAAGTTCCCGTAAAAAAATCTTATACTTAAAGATCGGGAAATATATCGCCGGAATATTACTCAGTTTTTTATTATCTTTCTAATAAAATCATTTACAAGTCACTCCGTCTGGTGGTTTCTGGGAAACAAATACTAAAAATTTGCCATTGGAATTGCATAGGGCTCAAACGGCCGCCTCATCGTTCGAGCTGTCGTCTGCTCTCTCAAACGTTTCTGCTTGTCGTCTGCTCGTTCAAAGGACAGCGGCCCGTAGGCCAAACGTTGACCCGGTAATTGCGATAAGAAGTGTAGACCTCAAAAGACGTTTAAGTTTGAAGGTTTTAACGCTTTACACTCGCGATGAGTTCTCCGCCCAAAACCGTAGTTAACCTAAAAGAATATGGCGGTGCCATGCTACCTTTGACATTGTATTCCAGTCACTTTTAACACTTGATTGTCTACGTCTGCATCAGTACATCATGGTTCCCCGAGAATCCCCAAATAAAGGGACGTTTTCATTTTTAGACACAGCCAATTTGGCATAGGCACAGCTGCGGTCGATATGTAAAAGTTGGTATAGCAAAGAAAAAAATAAAGAACACATGATGCGGCTGATTTCAGTGGCTTTCCAATCATTGTATCAGTCGTCAGTGTTACGCTTTTTACTGTTATTTTACTGAACCATTGTTTTACTTCGTTTTCCATGGATATGTGCGTGAATATGTGAACGCGTTGCATTAGCATTTTTTCTTAAAATATCGCAATTAATGTCAACGTGGAAACAACCTAAGCTTGGGGATTTCGGAAATGTCGAACCCCTCCTTCCAAAGAAAGACTTCCGGAGCCTCTGATGACTTGTCCACCTGAAGTCACCTTTGGCAACCAGCATAAAACCTAATTCTTATTCATTCCACTATAAATATCTTGTTAAAATTCATGTGACATGAAAATCATGCCTTCTTTGCTTTTCTTGTATGTTGTTGCAACTGGTCAGCAAACAATTTAGAACAAGCTATTTGATTCTCTCAAACACTCGCCTAGCTGTCCAGGCGTGTCGAGCAGAGTCGCCACCGTGCGACCGATGTAGGAAACACTGCTAGCGTGGATGACGCCGCACGTCGTCTGCTCTCGGCGCACGTGGAAACATGGGTCCTCGCGACGATGAAGGCTTGTTTTCGGGTAAACTGCTCTATTTACGTTGTGAATGTTTGTTTATTCGAAAAGATTGTATCGCTCCACGAGAGTGGAGACACGCGAAGGCAAGGAATGCCAAGCCAAAGGCTTATATAATTTTGCTACTGTAGTTGTTGGAATGCGGTTATTTGTTTCCCTTTCAGTGCCATTGCGTACAATTATGACGTACGTTGCCGACAGAAAGCGGTGCCTTGTCGAAGGCGAACAACTTGTGAATGCCCGGCACAATATTGAGTGCAGCGTTGTGGCCTCAACGACCTTTTTGGACGAGCGTACACCTGCGGAGTTACGTACTGCAATCGTCGGCTCTCAGAAAGGATCCCCACTGTGGATCTGAAACTCACAAACGGTGCCACGATTGATGAGCTTTCGTTCACTTGCCCTGCCCAATTACTATTGTTTGTAACTCCAAAGGCCGGATACGACTTTGAAAGAATCGCACGATTCGTCCTCCCGATTGGTTTTAAACGCTGCATACCCTAATGAAAAATACACCAGGCAATCCTGGTGTGACATCAGAGAATCCTGGTGTGACACCAGAATATCTGGTGTGCCCACCAACAATGCTGGTGTATCGAGCACACGAGCCTGATGTGCCCACCAGAAATGCCGGTGTACCCGCACATCAGCCTGATGGGTACACCAAGAGAGTCTGGTGTCACACCAGAAGGGCTCATGTGCCCACCATGCAGCTTAGTGTGCACACCACGCAGTTTGATGTGACACCAGAGTTGTGTTTTTGTTGACTTTTCCCCCCGTCCGCGAGCGTGTTTTCTATTAGTTTGTGTGCCGCCCCGTCTCCCGACGGGGCGCCTTGTTCTCTCCCGTCTTGGTGGTCGCCAGAGACCCCGCGGCGGGCTCCTTTGTGCTCAAAAAGTGTCCCCCTCGTCCCGAGCACTTTCCCGGGTGGCTTTGAGCAGCTTGGGGCGCTCGCTGGCTCAACTCTTCGAGGGTTTCTCTCTCCCTTTCCGCCGGTATTCTTAAGTTTGAGAGAATAAAGAAGTCTTCTTTGTGAGTCGAAGCCGAAAAGATGTGTGTTGGTGCGCTTTCCTGACCTCCGACGAACTTGGTTTGGTAGCAAAACAACAGAGAAAGCTAGTAATTATTACAGTTTTTGGAGCCGAAAACCGGGAATTAACGGCCAGATGATGCCTACTACGAGCGAGGAGGGCGTCGACCGCCTGAAGCGAAAGAGGATTACCCTGCAAGCCGCCACAACAAAGATCATCAACGAGATTGGCGTCCTGCTGGCCACAGATCCAACCGACATCGGTGAGCTCGAAGAAACATTTGATATTATTTTACTTAAGGAAGCTTCCCTGAAAGAGCTGGACAAGGAAATCGAGCCATCTGTCGGATATGGTGCCTTCGAAGAGGAGATTTCTGGCGCGGAGGGGTACGCGGAACGGATCAGCGTAACTAAGACACGAGTCAACCGCAAGCTGAAAGGCCAAGAATTGCAGAACGACAGGGCGTCCGGTTCTTCGACGCAAGGCAGTGGCTCCGGACAAACCCCAGTTGATCGCGGCCAACTCCCTACAACAGTAAAGCTTCCGAAGTTTTACTTCTGTGCTGTTTTGCTTTTTTTAATAAAGTAATATGACAGCAGCGTTTTTGTCAAACTTATCATTGTACCCTTTTTTGTGAGTAAAACAACACCCAGTCAACAGGTGCTCTGGTATCACACTACAACAAAACCTGATGTCCCACCAGAACTCCAGATTGCTGGTGTCACATGAGAACACCAGATTTCTGGTGTCACACCAACACACCAGATTTCTGGTGTCAGACCAGAACACCAGGAAATGTCCCAAATCACATCTGTGAAAAAGTCTGGTGTAACATCAAGTCACACCAGCCCTCGGCCTGGTGTATTTTTCACTAGGGTACGTAAAACCCTTTATTTTTGCGATCCCAATTATTCGCAAATTAAGCATAGGAACCTCTTCGCGGTCGCTATCTTTCGCAAATTCTAAAGACTTAAATTCTGGCTACAAAACAAAGGGCCTTACTAAAAACAAGAGAGGCATTCGCGTGTCTTTATTTTTCGCTAATTTTGTAATTCTCGAAAATATGGGGCTCGCAAAGGGTTTTGCAGTAGGCGGTGCAGTCACTTCGGAGAAAGAATGGCTCGATCTTCGTACGTGGCACCCATGTCCTTTAGTGGGCTTTTAACCTTAGTTATAATCATACCGTTTTTATGTAGCGTGATTTGCCGTTAAAATTTTGTTTTTCGAGCGAAGGGGCACGAATCAGGGTTGGGCAGTATTGCGTTACAAATGTATCGCGATAGTATTTCAGAAATACATTTCGTATCTGTACTTCTGTATCGCGATACATTTTTTCAGCAGTTTCTGTGTTCCTGTATCGAAATACATTTTGGAATGTTTCTTTGTATCGCAATACAATCAGGATGAAATGTATTTCATTACATTTCTTGAGAAATACTCCCCCCCCCCCCCCCCCCCCGAAAAAAAAAATACAAGCCCGAACGCATTTAGGGTTAAGGAGATGCTGGGGCATTGTTGCTATGCTAACCAAGGGTCTTTCCGATTTTTCAAACTGTTTTTCTATGCGTCCTCCTCTGTGTTCTGAGAAGTGTTGCGTAGTCGGGGACTCGAACCAGGTGGCGCGCCAGGGTTGGAGTCAGGCCATCTTCTGCCGCAGGTCCTTAGGTAGAAATTTCTGGAGTCATAGTTTGCTGGCATACGATGCCCACTGCTAACCGTCTCTCTTGCCTTAGCCTACACAGTGGACCCAGCCGGGAAAGCTGAGTCACAGTCCGTTGTATCACGAGCCTGGTGGTGGTTGACTTGAAATAGTAGCATGACTCATGCAGGGAGGTTCAAAATATATTCGAATGCGTCTGCGGCTGCTCCCGTAATATTGGACGGTTCAAGGGTACGCCATCCGCCGACGTGAACCTGACCCGCTGCTCTGGTGATCCGAAACACAGGAAAATATCAAAGAAAATGTTTGCGCAGTCGAAAGTTCCAAATAAAGAAATAAGACAAAAGTTCTATGGGTAGACATTTTCCTCTCGAAGCTAGAAAACGTCCTTGTGGGCCACTAGAACGTTTGATAGACGAGAACAAAGAACGATAGCAAGGTGAGAAGAATCCCTTCATTCCCTTCCACATTTTTCCCCACTCAACAACGCCTTTTTTATTATTTAATCTAATACATAGGAATTTATAAGTTTTTCTTTGTAACTTTTGACTGAGACAAGTTCTTTTTTTTGCATTTTTAAATACTATATTTACCATCAGCCGAACTTAAGTAAATTATAGTGTTGTCTTACAAATCGAAAATTTTGTGATTTTTTTAGAATCCCGGTTTGACATCTGGGCCACCCGAAGATGAGATACAGATTTATTTATTTATTTATTTATTTATTTATTTATTTATTTACACATACTACTGCCTTCTCAAAGAAGGCGTTGTAGGACGGGCTTCTAAACCATGACTGAAACGTACAATATGGAACAAGGTCAGTGCAACGAACGTAGTAAAGAGCAGAAACCATGAAACCCACAACCAAAATATAGCACAACAATGAAATGAAACAGTGAGCATCATTACACTTTACCGTGTACCTTTTACCGTTTACGCTAGAAAGCGAACAAGACATTGAACGATGTTGTATACACAAACGACCATCACAACTTCAGTTCGAGATATATAGCTGCCAACATATTTCAGGGGCAGTGCGTTGAAAGATTGGCAAACAGCCAGCAGTCACAACAAAATCAAAACAATAAGCAACAAGTAGCCTCGAGGTTATTTAAAGAATGAAAAGAGCGAGGCTTTAAATGATTGGGTGGAAGTCGTGTTTACGATGTCAAAAGGCAGCTCATTCTATTCAGTAATGGATTTAGGAAAAAGAGAAAACTTGAAGCAGTCGGTATGGCATTGATTGTCTGTGCACTCAAAAAAGGGGGTGTAGTGGGTACACCCACAGGGGGTGTAAGTGCTGCCACATATGCTACACCCATGAAGGTGTACAAGTACACCTCAAGACGAGGTGCATACATACACCCTTTTTTTAGACACCTTCAACATTCTGGGTGCGCAGATACACCCCATATTGGCGTGTGTCACTACTCCTTTCTTACACCCTCTCTGTCGTTTCAGTGTGCAGGTACACCCCACTTTAAGGTGTACAAGTATCCCCTTCTCTACACCCACGCAATTTTTTGGGAGTAAAGATAACCCACCAATAGGGTTTACTATTACACCGTTGATGATGATGATTTGGGTTTTATGGCGCACAAGCAACTTGGGCCATATTGCGCCAGACAAAATTACTTAAGACGGCTATACTAGGAAAGAGATATTAAAAATTTTCATGGTAAAAGTTACAGCTGATGTATATATCCAGTCTTTTTAAGAAAGTCAAAAACACGGTCAAGTGGCACTAAAGGATGATCACCAAGCAGGAACATAGGATGAAATGGAAGGTTACCTCTAAAAAGTTCAGGAAAACTTTGTCGGCGATGTTGGTGATAAAATCTACACTGCCATAAAATGTGCAAAACTGTCAGTACTTCCCCACAATGGGCACAGAGCTTTTCGTCTTCGCCACAAAGCAGATGTAGATGAGTCAGACGTGAATGACCGATCCTCAGGCGGCATAGCAGAACCTCCAGTCGACGTTCCTTACGGAACGAGCTCTCCCACAGAGCCAAGATGGGTTTAATGACATGAAGCTCATTGTTACATTCCTCATCCCACTCCGACTGCCATGTCTTCAAAAGTGCTTTCTTCCAAAGTGACCTAAGGTCCTGATAGGGTAACCCAAGAGATGCTGCCAAGTCTTTTGCATTTGCAGCCAGTTTGTCTGCTTGCTCATTCCCAGGAATTCCTACATGACTGGGCACCCAGCAGAAGCTTATGGTGCGTCCGAGTCGGAGAGCCTGATTTATTTTAGACCGTACATGCAGTACAAGAAGGTTCTTTGTGGGCAGTCTAGAAGAAAGAGCTTGTATCGCGCTTTGCGAATCGACAAAGAGGATAGCTTTTAATATGTTGTTACTCATGATATGTTCAATGGCTAGAGAGACACCATAAATCTCTGCAGAGAAAATGCTTGCCATACTATCCAGTTGCAAAGCTTTAGCGAAGGCACCAGAATATACGGCACAACCAACAAAAGATGAAGATTTTGACCCATCAGTATAGAATTGAGTATAATCGCTATATGTCTCCCGCAATGACTGAAACTCCTGCTGCAGGGCTTGAGGGGAAATAGCCCGTTTATCATACTTTGTGAGTGACCAGTCGCAGAAGATCGGAACTTCGTCCCACGGAGCAACTTTTTCTTTGTGCTTTAGTATAACAGCATCATTGAGTGGAAACTGGAGAGAGGCACAAAGGCTTTGAATGCGGAAGTTAAAAGGACGTACAATACTTGGTTTGTTTTCAAAATGTTGGGAGAATTGACAGGTACGGATGGTACTGTAGGATGGATTTTGTGGGTTAGAATAGACCCTGCAAGAGTACGAAAGGCTAGGGTACTGTCTACGCTTCTCAAGTGACATCTGAAAGGTGTCTGCATACAAACTCAACACAGGTGATGTGCGAAAAGCACCCGTAGCCAGTCGGAGCCCGAGGTGGTGAACCGGATCCAGCATCTTTAGTGTAGATGGACGTGCAGATTCATACACAATTGCACCATAGTCGAGGCGAGACCGAACTAAGGAATTGTAGAGTCGCAGGAGGCAGCGCCAGTCAGACCCCCACGACTTGTGGGACAACACCTTGAGAATGTTCGATGACTTTAAGCATTTGCGCTTCAGTTCCTTCAAATGAGGTGCAAAAGTGAGTTTCTTGTCGAGGATTATGCCCAGAAATTTGTGTTCCTGGTGAACAGGTATGTTAATGTGGTTTAAATGCAAGGAAGGATCAAGGGACAATCCCCGGCGGAGCGAAAAGGGAACGCAGACAGTTTTTTCGGGAGAAAAAGTGAAACCGTTTTCATCTGCCCATTTTCTCATCCTATTGACTGTAAGTTGTAGTTGTCGTTCACAGCTGGAGAGGTTGCAAGAAGAAACAGAGATCTGCACATCATCCACATACAATCAGTAAAACACAGACTGGGGTATCACACTCGCAAGACTGTTAATTTTTATAGCAAACAGAGTAACACTTAAAACTCCTCCCTGAGGCACTCCAGTTTCCTGACGGAACACATCAGACAGTGCAGAACCCAAGCGGACCTGAAAAGTCCGGTCCCTTAAAAAATTCTGTATACACTGGAGCATGCGCCCTCGTACTCCATAGTTGTGCAGATCCCGAAGAATTCCATACCTTCATGTGGTATCATAGGCCTTTTGCAGATCGAAGAATACCATGTACAATGCCTCACGGATAAAAGTCTCTAAACGAACCAAATGGTCTGTGGCTGATCGTCTCTCCCGAAATCCGCACTGATTAATGTCCAAAATATTTTCTTCCTCCAGAAAATACACCAGACGCCGGTTGATGAGCCTTTCATAAGTCTTCCCAAGACAACTAGTGAGCGCAATGGGACGGTAACTCGCCGGAAGAGAGGGGCCTTTACCAGGCTTTAGAAGAGGAATAATGTGGGCGCTTTTCCAGCATCCAGGGAAAGCAGCTACTTTCCATAGATGGTTAAAAAACATAAGCAAATGACTTAATGATGCTGGGGACAAATGCCTCAGCATTTCGTAATGAATCCTGTCTGGACCTGGTGCAGACTGCTTTTTTACACCAAGCGCCACTTCTAGTTCGCACATACTGAACGGTCTATTGTAGGCTGCCCGGTCATATCCTGACATCGAGATTGATTGCCTTTCAGCAGTAGACTGAAACTTCTTAAACTTTACACTAAAGTTGGAAGAACTAGATACATGCTGGAAGTGCATACCAAGAACATTTGCCTGATCTTTTAGAGATACGGCAGGCAAGGGAAAAAGAGGAATTTGGAAGGGTTGGTAGTCTCCTCGGACTTTTCGCAAGCGGTCCCACACTTCCTTTGCTGGAGCAAGGCTATTTATAGAAGAGGCATATTTGGTCCATGAAACCCTTTTAGCCCGTTTTCGTGTCCACTTCGCCTTAGCCCTACTTTTCCTGAATGCAATTAGGTTTCCATTGGTAGGGTACCGACGGAAAACTCCCCAGGCTTTATTCTGGTCGTTGCGAGTGGTTGTGCACTCCTTAGTCCACCACGGTTTGCACCTCTTAGGAAGATGTCCAGATGTTTGAGGAATAGAATTCGAAGCCGCACTAATTATACATTCAGTGACATAAACTGTCGCATTGTCGGGGCTCATAGTACGAAGCAAAGATGGATCAATCACAGCCTCCAATTCAAAAATAGACCAGTCGGCATTCTCTATCTTCCACCTAGGAAGACGAGTCGGAATCGATGGAATCAGTTTAACGCTTTCTAAAATAATGGGAAAATGATCGCTGCCAAAAGGGTTGTTTAAGACTTTCCATGAAAAACATGGGAGTAACGATGGTGATGATAAGGACAAATCGATAGCTGTAAAAGTGTTATGGGTGGCACTAAAAACTGTTGCTTCTTTTTGGTTCAAAAGACATAGCCCGGATGATAATAAAAGTCGTTCAATGACTCCACCACGAGAGTCCTGTCGAGGACTACCCCACAAGGGGTGGTGGGAATTAAAATCGCCAAGAATTAAGAAGGGCTCGGGCAGTTGGCCGACGAGTCCCTGAAGTTCTTGCAAATGCAGCGGAGTGTTGGGTGGCAAGTAGAGGGATACATGGGTAATGAGACGGTCAAGAAGAATTCGAACTGCAACTGCCTCAAGTGGAGTCTGTAGAGGGACTGGAGCACAGGCAACTCCACTCTGTACTACCACTGCTACACCACCCGAGGGGTTTGATGAAATGCGATCCTTTCAGAAAACCTGATGACGATGTAGCACTTTTGTGTGGGTGTCACTCAGGTAAGTCTCCTGTAGGCACAAGGCCACAGGACGGAGCTCATCAAGAAAAAAATGTACGTCGTCAATGTTACGAAAAAGGCCGCGGCAATTCCACTGCATAATGCTAAAATTGTGGACCATTGTAAAGTTTATGATAAAAAATAAAAACAAGTGTCAAAAGTAAGCAAATTTTCTACGACTTAAAATCTATCTTTACACGCGGAGCATTTTTCTTTTTAGAGGTGTCGTTCGGCCTGCCCGTGGTTCCACCGGAGGCCGGAAGTAGGGATTCGGTACTCGAGTGGGTCTGTCCTCGTCGGACCTTGACCCACTCTCGTCCATTGGCTCAGCTAGAGCCAAAAGGGCCTCTTCCTTGGAGGCCTGTAACCTCAACGGCTCCCCCGGTTTTCGAGATCCACCAGGGGCAGAGGGACCAAATCCCCGACCTCGTGATGACTGGGACGGAGGAGCAGGGGGTGCAGAGCCCTGTGCAGGGAACGCAGACCCCTGTGCTCGGGTGGATCCCGACGGACCAGCCTCCACCCTGTCATCTCGGGGTGGAGCAGTGTGCACTGCTCCAGAGGTACCTTTTTTCTGCGACGGGGTGGCCTCCGTCTGCTCGGTTGATGAATCCGAGCCTTTCGCACGGTTGGGGAGGGCACCTGCCTGGGCAGCTGAGATAGCACGCCCTGGAAGTTGCACCTTTAGTTTGGGACCAGAGGACTTTAGTGGTTGCGCAAGGTCCCCATAAGACACTTGCGTTCCCACAGACGCCATAGGCGGTGCAGGTCCCCGACGCACCACCTCGGCAAAAGAGCCTCTCTGGAAACCCAAGAGGCGACGCTTTGCTTCAGGATAGGAGATGTTTTCCTTCACCTTCAGGGTCAGAATTTCCTTTTCTCTTTTAAAGTGTTCACATGACCTAGAATATGCAGGGTGCTTTCCTTTACAATTTACACATTTCATGTCTTCATTACAGTCTTCAGCATTGTGCTCACAGCTACCGCACCTGGCACATGTCTCACGGCCACGGCAGGACCGCGAGCCGTGCCCAAAGCGCTGACAGCGGAAACAACGGACAGGGTTAGGTATGTAAGGCCGGACCTTACAATTCAAGTACCTTGCTTTCACGGAAGAAGGCAGGCTGTTGAGCTCAAAGGTAAGGACCAGGTGTCGCGTAGGAAGTTCTTTGTTATCTCTGCGGATGGTGATGCGCTTTACAGCAACAACACCCTGGCTGCGCATGCCTTCAAGAATCTCTTGCTCCTGACTCTCCATCAGGTCGTCCTCAGATATAACACCACGAATGGTGTTGAGTGTACGGTGTGCAGAGACGCTCACTTTCGTGTCAAGGATATGGTTAAGGCAGAGCAACGCTGCTGACTGATTTTTCTCAAACGCTTCAACCAAAAGGTCTCCAGAAAAAGTCTTTTTTGCATTATACTTTTCCCCTACCAAGTCTTTTAAGACCTTAGCCACAAGAAAAGGGGAGAGTTTCGACATTGGTTTCGTCTCAACTTCAGAATGTACAATGAAAAACTTAATAACATAGTCGGTGTTGCTCTTGTCCAAAGGTGGTAGATATGCATCGGTGCGGACCCTTTTGGGGGCCCGATCGGAAGGTTTAAGCATGGAACCCATAAGAGGGGAATGGTGTTCGGAGACTGTGGTGCACCGCCCACCACCGAGCCCAACAAGGGAATAGGTAGCGCTTCATAACAAGAATGGCTTGGCTGAAGACGTTACTCTATTAGTGCTGCCAAGTCTCTATAACCGAGTGTGGTTCTACCCGAGGGGTCTGTCACCACCCAAGGTAAGCCCTTGCCGCCAAAAGAGTTAAAAAAGGAAAAAATGGAAATGAGAAGAGTGAAAAGAAGGAGAAGACAAAGGTGAAAGAAGGGAGGGGATAGTATGAGAGGCGACTAGACTGAATCATCCTGGCCGGGCCTTACCAGGACTCCCGTCTATGAGAAGCGGGGGCCGAAGTGGTGTATTGCCTCACCCGGGGGGCCCCGAAGGGTCCAAACCTACCCAGGGCCCGGCTCAACCACCAGGATGCCCCTTTCCCCAGACACGGGAAAGCCACGCACAGCCATACGTGGGCGGGCGAACCCGCATGGCTCGGGGTCCGTGGTGACGCCACTCACCAAACACCTGCTTACACAGGTGCCCCCTGCGGGGATTACACCGTTGTTTACACCCACCCCGCTCATAGGGAACAGAGATACACCCGCCAACAGGGTTTACTATTACACCGTTTTTTACAGCCACCCCGCTAATAGAAAACATAGATACGCCTCATTTGATGGTGTACCATTACACCTCTTTGTGCACCCACCTCAAGAAAACCTGTAAAAAATGTACGCGCCAAGGTGGTTGCAAAAAGGCAGGTAAACAGACACAAGGGATTGTTTTCAAATCTCCTAGAAGTTTATTAGACAGCCTATTCCGTAAACAAGTACAAACGTGCAAGCAATCCGTGATATGTGAAAATGTACTATCGCGGACAATATGAGCTGAAACAGCACTCCGGCCGGCGCACGGTACTACCTGCGCCGCCTGTCGCCTGGCCCCGCACACATGGCGCACCCTGAGTCCGAGATAAATTAACACTTGTGCTCGCTGCGCCACTGCGCTCTTCCGGCCGTCTGCAAACGAGACGGCGGGTGCGACAGCGGGCATGTGTGTGGTAGGGCGGCGGGGAGAACAAAAGATTACACTTGCTGTCCCTCTTTGGAATTGATTAACTTTATTCTATCGGGCAGAATCCCGTACAAAAAAACGCTGACTGGTGAAAAAAAATATTGAAGTATCTTAAATTTCAGCTGCGATTATCATTTTTGAAAGTAACATCAAAAGACTATGCAGGTTGTTTTTGTTTGATTAAAAAGTAGGACATTGTAAGATATAGGTCGAAATCTGTATGCCGGATTTAGTCCGGCTCCAAGGTATTTACGTTTTTTTTTTCTTTTTCATTGATCACACATGTTTAAGACAATGGTAAGCATACATGTTACTGAGAAGGTTTTGTAACCTTGATTGGTATGAAAATGTTCAAAAATATTATTTATTTATTACTCGGCCCACGTGTTTGTTTCAAACAAAACAAGTTGCTGACAAGACATCAGTTTTTTTTTGTTTTGTTTTGTTTACAACTTCCTAGTCTTAATACAGTGGGACAAACAGTCATATATTTGCCCGGAGAAGGAGATTGAAACTTAATCGAAAGTTTGCAGAGGACAATGTCAGACACAAAAGATTAATAGTCGGCGTGGTAGTTCAACTGCACTATAAAAGAAGATCGGGATCAAGGAGGCACCACACAAAAGTATGCGCTGGTTAATGGCGTCAAACAGTGTGTCGCAAACGTAGCATCAAGCTTTCTTCCAGTCGGCAGAAGTCCGGTTCAGGGGGTTCTGAGGCGCAATAAAATTTACAAAATAATTTAATACCACGTCATTTTCCCTTAACCCGCGACCAGTGCTGTCATCCTGTCTGGTAAGGAATCATAAAGCGCGGCCACGAAGTCTGGCTCAGCCCGAAGCCACTCCCATTCACCTCTTAATGCTTTCCACAATTTGTGCGCAGTGGCGCGGTGGAGGCGACGCCGTGACATGGCTACCTTGATGCGCCTCCAAATGTTTTTGATGATATTCAGATTGGCTTCTTTTGGGGGCCAAGACAGCTTCGTCAGGCAGCGCTTCTCGAAAAGATACGAGCGTGACAACGCATTTTTCACTTCGGCGCTTTCTTGAAATGCACTGAAATGCACGTCAGCTGAAAACGTGAACATGGGGCTATACGGCACACGCATCGTGATGGTAGTTCGGTCGACCAATAGTTTCGCTAGCAGACGGCCGGAAGTGCGCAGCGGCGCAGTGAGCGCAAGTGAGAATTTATCTCGGCCTCAAGGTGCGCCGAGTTTAGGGAGCGATGCGACAGGCGGCGCAGGTAGTACCGTGCACAGGCCGGAGCGCTGTTTCAGCTCATATTGTCCGCGATAGTACAACGAAGCTGTTACACAACTGAGAAGATTACTTAGCAAACAAGAACCGGGGTGATTCTTAGGTAGTGTGTATTCTCCCAGCAGCCGACAGAATTATTTACCCGAAATTTCTGCCGG
>JABSTQ010006123.1:0-42785 GCA_013358835.2 Ixodes persulcatus
GCAACGACTATTGAAAAGAAAACAATGAACCACTTAACTAACAGTTGCGTATTCGGTCATTAAAATAACGAGAAAAGCAAGAAAATATTTCGGAGCACACTAACGCGTTTCATTTGAGAATATTTAAATAGTAATGTATTTAGCCACTTTTTGAGGCAGTAACGAGTAAGTGCATTTAGCCACATTTTGAGGTAACATGACCATGTCTAGGTGTAGCTTGGTTCTCGGTCACCGATATGTAGAGGTGCGTTAACGTACAATAACGATTTACTTTCACTAGACGCTCGACTGCTCGTGCGTCTAGTGACCTTCTTCATTCTCTATAGCACGGTAGCTGCATGGTGAAGAAAATGGAGGCAGATGGGGAGAAAAGGTAGTCAGAAGGAGAAGATGAAGGCCAGATGGAGAGAATGAAGGGACTGATTGGGGGAGTGACGGAAAAGGAAGGGAGAAAAGAAGGATGGGGAGACAGTATTTTTGTGTGTTGTATATAAATTTACCAGGGGCTTTTAGCTGTTTAAATAAATTAGGGTATGGGTAACGCAATGACAATTTCCACTGCTGAATTTAGCAATAAAAATCATGAGCAATTCCACTATGTGAAGGTGAATAACCAGCGAAGCTGTTCAGCACAAGACACAGCCCCGCCCTGAAGAGCCGGAGGAAACTAGATACGCACGACGGGACCGCCACCCTGGGAGAGCGGAAGGAAAGAAAACTAGGCAAGCAAA
Organism: Ixodes persulcatus; assembly: GCA_013358835.2. Taxonomy (NCBI): domain Eukaryota; kingdom Metazoa; phylum Arthropoda; class Arachnida; order Ixodida; family Ixodidae; genus Ixodes; species Ixodes persulcatus. Next base: position 732 of record JABSTQ010006123.1, read on the forward strand.
CGGCTTGGAACGACGAAAAAGACAGGGCGGTGCGAGCGTAGACATAATAGCCACCCCAGGTCGCGCAGCGGCAAATCTTTGCGAAAATTTTTATTATCTACAAGAGAGTCTTCTGATCTTGAAACTGGTGGCTATTGACAACTAATATACTGAATAGACCTATTGCTCCATTACCCAAGCACCAAGGAGAATGCAGGAATGGTGTTCCACGCGCCGCACGTGCCGGCGTCTGCAGCAGTAACTGTTCTAAAGCCAAAGCATGAAACAAAAAGCATTTTGCACGCAGGTTCGTTAACTCTTTATTCTTGTTATTTACTTCGATTTTTCGATAGGGCGAAGGCGTGCGCATGCGGCGCTTGCGGTGGTGCGAGCGTAGAGTTTTTGGTCACGGGCATGAAAAATCTACAAAACCCTAGCAATAAACAGCTTCACTGTAAAAATTGTTGTAAATATTTTGGTCACTTGACGTCAATTTCTGCTGTAAATTTAGCGGGGCAATTGAATTCGTGTTTAGGTCAGATGAGCTCAATCTCTTCCCTATATTTAACTGGTAAACTGAATAGGTGCTTAGGTCCCATGGGGTCAATTGTCTCCAAGAATTCAGCGGGAAAACTGAATTGGTCTTCAGCTCAGAGAGAGAAAGAGAGAGAAAGAAGTCTTACTAAAGAGGAAATACTATAGTTCGTTTCACCTTATGTACGAGCGAAGCCGACGCTACAAACGCGAGCATGCTGCTTGTAACAGCGCCTGTAGTGCACGAGCGCACGTGCGAAGCCGGAACGCTCAGAGCGTTGGGCTCGCGCTTCTAGCTTTGACGAAGTATAACGAAGTATAACGTTTAATTTACAGCCAGGAGCCGAACGGTCATCGTTAGTTCGGGAAGACACAAGACGTGAATTTCCTGGCTAAATTATGCGTCTTAACTTAATTGGCGCATGGTTCACGTCACGCTAACTTAACCAGTTTGTGTATAGGTCATGTGACGTAAAGTCATGTGACATCCATTGTCTTGTTGAATTTAGCGAAAAATGTATTGACGGGCAAACGTACACAACTGTTGACGTTTGGAAGGTTGCGGTAAAAAGCATTTCATACTTTAAAAAAACTTTGCGCAAAAACTTTCAAACTTGTGCGCTTTTTAATGGGTTAGTATCAGGACTCTCGTTTTGGCAAAAACCTGGCGGTGTCTGTCAGTTTTTCGGGGCCAGAGAGAGAGGGAGAAGGTGAGGAGGGGCGACGCGTGCGACTCTCCCATAGGTCCAAAGTGCTGATGTCAACACGCTTCACCCTTTCCCTTTCCCTCTCTCCCTGGTACTGACAAACTGACAGACACCGCCGGATTTTCGTCAAAAGGAACGTTTTCGTTTTCGTCAAAACAGCATCACACAGCTCCCGTGGAGCCAGACAGAGCAGTATATTGGGAATGTTTGGGCAGTAGGCGTGGCAACGAAGGCGCTGGAGAGGAGAAAAGTGAAGGAAAGGGGGAAAGCATCGAGGGAGCGAGAGAGGAAGGGGGTAGCAAAGAGGAAACGACCGCCATTTTGACGCAGCACGCTTTCGGCGCCGAGCACTGTTGGGGTTACGCGTCGTCTGCTACGGGCCGACTTCTTTTTCGCCTGAATGAAAGTTTGCGGTCAAACGTCGAGAAAACATCAGTTGTTAGCTTTTTAACTTAGCGAGGATAACACTGTATAATTTTCTTGCCAGAGGCAGCAAAACAAAAAGAAAGAAGCGAAATTCGAATGTCGATCCAATGGAAACTAACCACCGGGCGAATAAATGTACATTGCGGCCTTCCCGGCACAACTGGGAGAAGCCGGGAGTTCAAGCGCATGCGCTCGCGCCTCGCGCTATGCACCGTGGGCTGATTCGCTCACCAGGAAAGGAGGCGTAACGGCGGCGAGATCATTAACTGGCCAAACTCTCCCAATGTACGGCTCTGGAGCCAGAGAGTAGGAGGCGCCGCTGCGCGATGGAATGCAGGCGCGCTCAGTTGCCGCTTTGCCGTCGGGGGATGTCCGCTCTGGGTTTCCGTACTAGCGGTGCGTGTGCTGTGATGTCTGTGTGTAGTAAAAACGATAAATGCGGTTCTCTCCACAAGTGATATGTGCGGCTCCTTCCACGAGTTGTACGATGCGGTTCTTTCCATGAGTGATGTAGATGACCGTGTCCTAGGGCCTCAACGTACACTGAGTCTGACAGGCAATATACAAAACAAAAGGTGAAAAAAAAATAAAGGGAAGATCTATCGGTGGATTCTTAGCGAATTCGTTAGCATGAACCTCGGGAATTGTCACACACGTCCCCCTTTGGGTAACGCAAACACTGACCCCCTAGCGAGGCAAAAAAGTGGCAGCCAAAAATTTATGAAGGAAAAAAGAAACCGCAAACAGAAGGACAAAACAAAAGAGTGAACGGTTCAGCGTTAGCGTTTCCCAAAGCAAGACATGTGTGGCGTTTCCCAAGGGTCATGCTAAAGCATTGCCTGAGAATATATCAATGAATCATTATTTAAGTATTTTTTTTTTAAACTACAGATTCACGTGGCGTTAGACTAGTGATGTTAAATGTAGCAATGTAAATAGGAGGTAACATAAAAACGCGCATTTATTTCAGACAAATATAAGGTCGGTTTTAAGACCAATTTTATGTGTTTACGTGAGCTAACCTTTCCTTGTTTAATTTTGTTTCTAATATAAATCATACTCGAACCATCTAGGCTATTCTAATTCTTTATTTCATATTCTTAGGCGACATGTTCCCTAGAGATTTAGGGTTGTCAAAGGACCGAATAAGCTTAATTTTCCAGGGGAACGTTTTGTGCCAATTAGATATATAACCTTTTCTTAACCTAATTCTTTTCTTATATTTTGGTACCTCTCACCAGGCTAAATGGCGATGTTTACCCAGCTTATCAGTGTTTCGATGTTGAGTTTGAGTTTGAGTTTTTTTTTTGTTTGAGTTTGTGTTAGATCAGGTTTGAGTACCGACTCTATCGCACCTCAGGTGAATACAGCTGTCTAAAAGCGGACTTCCACCTGCAACGATCCCTGGGGTACCACATGGTTCAGTCGTACCTGCCGACTGTGCTCATCGTGGTCATCTCGTGGGTCTCCTTCTGGCTCGACGTGGAATCCATCCCCGCCCGGACGACCCTGGGTGTGACCACGCTGCTCACAATCTCCTCGAAGGGGTCGGGCATCCAGTCCAACCTTCCGCCGGTGTCCTACATCAAGGCCATCGACGTCTGGATGGGCGCCTGCACAGGCTTCGTTTTCTCCGCACTCCTCGAATTCACGGTCGTCAGCTGCCTCGCCAGAATACAGGCAGGCACTCCTTTCTCCTTCCTCCTTATGCCACAATTCTATTGTAAGTGTACGTTTGTGCCATGGAACAGCACGATAGTCTGGTCCGGCATCCAAGCGATATGCCAAAATTCGGAGGAAATCAGAGTGTAATTTAGCGAGCACTGTTTCAAAATATATTTGCCAGATGGAGTATTTGCCTATAACATTTCCACCTATGTTAATTGTATCAAAAGACTGTCTAAAATCGCGTTATCAAGTTATCATGCACAACAATATAATTCGATGAATTCTTCACACATTTTTGTTATGAAGTTTTCGCTAGCCTTCAAAGAGGTAGATGCCAACACTACATGATATGTAGTCTTGAGACGCCTTTCTTTATTCTAAATTGGAATTATATTACTCCAACCACGTAAGCTTCCTTTCTTTTTTTCCTTCAGCAACACGCAGCCTAATATATTTCCAGTTATTTCCAATGAATTGCATTTTTTGTCTGCTGATTTCCACCTGTGGCGAGAAAACGTGCGAACATAAAACATACAAATCTTACAGAAAATAATTGCAGATAAAATATTTAGCATCCCCATCAGGATATTAAACTCGGGGGCGCTTTTAACAAACTGAAGACACAAATAGTTGTGAAAGAGGTGTTACCAATTTAAGAGCATACCAAATAAAGCACTGCATAACTGTCAACAAAAAAATAAACGTACTGAAAGTGTTAAACTAAAACACATTTAATCCATGCATCACGGTTTACTAGGCTACTACGCACGATTCGGTTCAACCCTTTTAAACGCGAAGCTGGTTTTAATGATAAATGGGGAACGCGGCCAGCTTAGTAATTTGATTTATACTAGACTCTGGGCGAGTTATGTAAAGAAGAAATCTAAATTTTCCCACAAATGATGCCTACAATGCCGAACTTAGCGAGAAGTCTCATTGGTTTATATTGATAAGCCGGGATTGGCAAAATATCACTTTGATAACGCACCTTTCTCAATTCGAAACTCCATACATAGTTAAACTTTTATTGCTCAGTAATATATTATTACTGGTGCTGTTAAGTAAAAATAAACAGTAACAAGATGCAACGGGAGGACGGCTGCACTAGGATTGGACAACTGCTCTAGATTGGGATATCCAAGGATCTCTTTCAATGCACTGCAACTGCCGCGTGGAAATATTGTCAACTTCTTCCAAAAGGTTTTAGTCTATAAGTCATAGTCAAAATAGTTTTTTTTTGTCTTTTTTTACACCTTTGATTGCAGTGATTGTTCTCTGCATACGCTTCGGACAAGTAGAGTCTGAAATTTGTTTTGTCTGTTATAGCATTAATGCGAGTCTTCATCTTGTGAACAGCAGGACGCAGTGTACTTTATAAAAAATAATCTCAATCTGATATAGCGATTCGCGCAATATTTACTGGTTGCCAAATCGTGGGGCACAGTCTCCCAATAAAAGACATAGACGTTTTTTAGAAGAAGCTCCTACCCTAACAAGTAAGAACGAAAAGCTGAGGAAGTAAATGTATGGTAGTTGGAGCAATTGCTTTGTTCTGGGATTAACTCTAATGACGCATCAGACTATCTCGTAAAGCAGAGCCTACTCGGTCGACTCACGTTCCTATGTTCTACTGCCTTCCATCCTGTTTCAACAAAGGTCTGCCCAAAATTACTCGCCTTTTATTGTTACCGGGTCTTACCCGGTCGTTAGCTCACACAAAGGGATTGATTGGACACAAATTACATGCCGCGTTTCCTCGACCCATTCATTAAAAGGGTGACTCGTAAACAAAGCTATTCCTCGAGCTTCTAACTAGATTATTTATTTGGGGGTAGAAATTTCAGCCATCAACCCTGTTTGTTTTCTTTTTGTTCTTTTTGCACAGATAATGTTGCCCGAAAACAAAAATGCCTGTACCCGCTCCATTCGTAAAAGATGTAGCGATATTGTCACGAATGACAATCGATGAGGCGATAATAACTGAGGAAACTAAACGTTTATTGGGGCGAACTTGTGCCCAAAAAACAAAAAGAGAACAGAAGAAAGCAGAGCGTCGCGGGCGTCGAAGTCGGCGTGACAGCAGAGTCGAACGCTGAGGCGAAACTGACTGAGGCTCGCCACGCGGAGCCCCTTATGTACACGCGTGGGGTTCTGGAAGATTCGGCGTAGAAGGTTCTGTGTGTAGAACATTCCAACCTCGAACAAGCAACACGGTTCTCGAATTTACCAGAACTTCGTCAGAGTCAGTGTCAACAAAAAGCCGTCCCCGCGGCCAGGAATCGAACCCTAGCTTTCTGCGTGGAAGGCACGCGCGATAACCGTTAAGGCCCGTTCACACTCTTGCGACCTCTTAAATCTTGGTTCCTTGCAACCTGTTAAACCTCTTGAAACGAGAGGACACAGTGGCGCCATCTATCGGGTTGCAGTGTAAACGTGACGGTTCGGCATATTTTCTATTTCTCCCGCGCATTATCCTTTCTTTCTTGGCTCGAAAAACTTTTGGAAACGTTATAAACGAGGCTTTCTCATAGGTATTACGCACATTCAAACTCGGAAATGCCGCAAAACCGTCGCTCTTGTGAAATGCAGTTCCACGATCACCGCATAGATGGCGCCATCTATGCGGTGATCGCCACTGTGTCCTCTCCTTTCAAGAGGTTTAACAGGTCGCAAGGAACCAAGATTTAAGAGGTCGCAAGAGTGTGAACGGGCCTTTAGGCCACGAGGGCGCAGCCTGCTTGATGAGCTCGGCTCGCGGCAATATAGCGAGAAGCAATCACCCTTCATCACACTTTTTTTTAGCCAGGTATTTATTCTCGCAAGATCCTCTATATTTTACTTCAAGCAGTTACGTAGGAGTTGGGTAATATTTTTGAATGATTCGTGATCAGTGATATTAATTGTTTGATGCGCTTAAATGAAAATAATTAAAATAACTATTGATACTTGCAGCCACGGTTGTGAGTTATAATGGAATGACCCGTATTAAACCAAGAGAAATCAACTCATGAAATCGGGTTCGCGAGTCGTAAGTACAAGACGGATCACGTTAGCTCTTTTAAAGTAAACTTATCAATCTTGTTAATCCTCTTGAGGAAAAATGACTCAGATATTATTCAAAGCTACTGACGAGACAAGCGAAACGTGTTTAATCAAACACAAACTAGGTCACGCATTATCGAAAACTTGAATTCCTCTGCATTGCACTTCTAGAGGATCATCAAATATATAATATTTTTAAGCGTAATGTTTTAGTGTGTTTTTTAAGGTTGGAGTAATAACCAGGAAATGTAATGAGCAAGTAGAGCTTACTTCCGTACCACACAATATTCTTACAATTCTTTCACTCACTCAAGAGTCCGACTTTTTCTAATCTGACAACTTTAAAAAAAGGCGCTTACATTTTTACTTTCACATTCTAGGGAATTTGTTTTCATTTTTTTAGGGGCGAAGCTCCTTAGGGGCTAGCCATGTCCGTCCGCCTTCCGCCGTAGGCCCGGCGTCGGGTGCTCGTGCTTCTGCTCGTGAGATCACGTTCTCACGAGCACGTGAGCACATGCTCACGTGCTCGTGTAGGGCAAAAAAAACAAATTGGAAAAAAAAATATGAAAAAAGAAAAAGAAGGAAAAAAAAAGAGTAGGGGTTCCGAGATGCCATCCCATCTGTCTGCTTAAAAAAAGAAAAAGAAGAAAACCACACATTCTCCTACTGACATGAATGAAAAGGCTGAAAGAAAAATAAGAAAAACAAGAGTAGGGGGTTCTGAGATGCCATCCCATCTGTCTGCTTAAAAAAAAAAAAAGAAGAAAACCACACATTCTTCTACTGACATGAATGAAAAGGCTCGGCATGCTGCGGCTCGGCGTCTACGCAGACAAGCACCACCAGAGCTTCGCCCCAAGCAACATCATTCACCACGTGGAGATGCGGTAAATTTTTAATTTCAGGCATACATTACCTTGCTACAAAATACTGTGTTTTTTTACAATGGACCTTTTTCACATACCGACGGCACCAGGCGGTGGCTGCACGAACTAAAAATCGAGGAAGTGACCTACCTGCGCAACCAATCGATAATTGGAGCTACGCTACCAGTTCCTTCGCTCTCCGAGCAGCGGCACGTGCCCAACGCGACTCTAAAGAGGGGGATCTGTGGCGTTCACCCAAACGTCATGTTTTTCTTTCCGTCCACTTTCTTTTTTTGTGTAACACAATTATATATATGTTGCGATTACGTGTTCTACTCGCTGATCGACAGCCTCCTTCCGAATTTCCTCGATTTCTAGTGCCGACTTCCGCCGCTTGGCATCGAGTGCTCGCGCGTGCGCAGAACGCTTCTCGGAAAAGGTCCATTGATTCCCCGTACTTATACGGAAAGAGTACAGTTTTTTGTTTTTTTTTTTTTTTTTTTACGCCCTGCAGCGCACTAGATTCACGACCTAATATTAAGATGAATAGACTGCGTAATAACGGGTCCTTGTCCTTCTAAGCTATATACCGTATTCACAGCATTTCCATCTGAAGGAATGATTTAGAGGCAGCCTTGTTCTACATCAAGGCATCATTTATCATAACCGGTAGTACCAGCAAGTTATAACATAATGTGTAGCGACCAATACCTTAAAAGAACTATGAGGCATGATCTAGAATTAAGAAGTTATAATTTTAATTTTTTTAGAAGACTATATGCAGTCTTGTATAGTATCGGTATAGTGCCCGGAGCGCGTCTTCGACTGGTGTGCTTAGCGTCCTATGATGCCCATATATCAAAAGTGGTTCCGAAGTGACAACAAATATGATGTCACACAAGGCGAAGTGGCATGGTGGTGCAGGTCGCGGTTCTGGCGGTTGGTCGCAGAAATGCTAGCTAGATGTTGCGAGTAACATAACCGAAAGCGAGTATCGCTGTCGTCACGGCGTTCCAACTTCCATCTGCCGAAGCTTCCGTGGGCTGCCACACTGGAGAGCGACCTCCAGCAGAACAGGCGTGTGCCACATACAACACAGCTGTTGGGACGCCTCCAGGATTGCGACTGGCGACAGCCTGACGCTTCTTTGTCGTCATCAGGCGGATATCGAGGGACCACTTATTTGAACGCAGTAAACTTAAAAGTCTGAGACGCGTTCCAGGCACCCTATTATGGGTTACTTCACGTCGTGTCACGTGACGTAAGTTTGTCCGCTAAATTTCGCGGGGAAAACACAATGGTATATAGTTCACGTGATCTCTATATTGGCGACATTAATTTCCTCGCCAAATTTACCAGGGAAAATGAATTTACCTATAGGGTATATGACGTCAATTTCTCCGCTAAATTTGTCTGGTAAAATGAATTTCTCTAGCTTCCCCGACGTCAGTTCACATGACATCAAAATTCCCGCTAAATGTAGCGGGGAAACTGAATTCCGTGTATAGGTCAAGTGACGTCAGGTCACATGACGTCAATTTTTCAGCAAAATTCAGTGGGGAGAAATGTATTGGTGTGTAGGTCATCTGACGCCAGCTTTTCCGCTATATTTTGCGGGAAAACTGAATTGGCCACTAGGTCCCGTGAAGTCAGAACACGTGACGTCAAATTTTCCGCTAAATTTAGCGGTGAAAGTGCATTCTCCTAAAGGTGACTTGATATTAGCTTTCCCGCTGGAAATGCACGGAAGGACAGACGGACGTACAAACTAACGGACAAATATTTGTGATTGGGAGGTAGCGTTAAAAGGTATTTCATGCTTTAAAAGACAAAACAAAAGCATTCCTAGGCCCAGTACGTTCACAGTTTGAACTGACCGAGTTTTTCTCGAGCTACTGCTCGTGTACACCAATTTCGGAAACAATTAGCCTTAATTACTTGTCTTCCCTACATAAAATAGGAAACAAAATACGGTGCGGGCACAAGTGTGACCCCCTTTATTAGTCAAGGCACCAATATTATTCTTCCAACTATTGGCGGGACGGTTAAAATGTTGAGAGGGTGTGGCCAGACGTGCGACAAACCTGCGTCGAAGCAGTCGCTATTTACTTCGATGGGGTGCAAGAGACCGTTTGAACTCCGTTAATTGCAGCGAGTTTTGTAGTTCGCTGACGACAATAAGAACGTACCCTTCGAGCTATTCTATATCCCCTTTCTGAAATGTGTATTTGTTTCCGTAAATAACTTGGGGATTTTGAAACATCTGGGAAAAGGTGACAAGCCATCGCTTGAACTAGCAGACGCCACCGGAGCTTGTCGTCTAAACTCCCGAACCACCGCGCCTTTTGCTCAAGAAGCAGACGAGCATATTCATTCAGATTGGACCACATAATGGGTAGACAGAGCGACGAAAGCCCCTCTTTCTTCCCACAAAGTTCCGCAATCATTTAGCTGCATCTGGCGTCTGCTCAAAGAACAGACGAGCTGGGTCGACAAATGGGCACAAATTAGCGTATGTCCGGGGATTTCTAAAATACTTAAGAAAACATCGTATACAAAGTAATTAAAATTTAGTTCATTAGAATCCTTGTTACAATTAATATAGTTTACAGTTGAGCGCAAAATGACACACTAGAGGTATTTCGTAATTTTAACCTACGCTTCGAAATATATTTGGGTCGCATAATCTTGAACATAAGTTTCACAGCAGAATATAAGAATGTGCCAAAAAAGCGGTCTATTTATTACGAGGATGCGGTGCACCAAAAACAAAATTTAGTATCAAACTTTATTCGGTCTAAGAGATGCCGGTACATTAGTGTTATGTCCATTGAAAGACCTTGCAAAACGTCTCCTCTAAATGTTGCAGTTGCATTTCAAATAGCTCAATCTATATTTAGTTGAAGTTTCATTGGAAATGCTCCTTTCTTCAATTACAAAATACGATTAACAATTATTAACTAATAGATGACTATTACACAATAAAATATTAAGTGTACTGGGTGTTCCAAGGAGCAGCCAGGCTCTTTACATCGACCGCAAAATTCGATTTCTTAACCTATCGCGCTACGACTTTGTGCAGCGTTGCCCACAGATGGTGCTTTTTTTTTTTAACAATTTCAAAGAGCGAACTTACCTGAGGAAAAAGTAAAGAAAGAAAAAGGCTTAGCTCCTATGGAAACACAGAGAAGCCATCGGTCTTGAAACAATGCGGCGCCGTTTCGGATGGGAGACAAAAGATGGCGCAAGCAGTCGCGACGCCAACTGCCACCAACGAACGAGCATACGGCGCGGAGAGCCGGCGTGTTTAGCAGACGATCTTTTCGACTCAAAAGCGGCGCGAGCTTTTTTGATATCAGGTGTCCAATGCATTATTTTATCATTCTTACTAATAAAACACATTGAATGGACACATAATCGATTAACAAAATGGTTTGTCGGGTTCTTTTGGCTGTTTTTTTCGTGGTACGTATGTCGTCTGCTTTGCAGTTCCTTGTTGTTACCGCGCCTGTTTTTGTTTCTGCGACTGTCGCCGCCTGCGGAACGCGCGTCGCTTTTCAGTCGAAAAGATTGTCTGCTAAAGGCGGCGGCTGTCGGCGCCGTATGCTCGTTCGTTGGCGGCAGTCGGCGTCGCAACCGCTTGCGCCATCTCTTCTCCCCCGTGCGAAACGGCGCCGTATTGCTTGAAGACCGATGGCTTCGCTGCGTTTCCATAGGAGCTAAGCCTTTTTCTTTCTTTAATATTTCCTCAGATAAGTTCGCTCTTTGCAAATTTTGCAAAAAAATAAATGCACCATTTGTGGGCAACGCTGCACAAAGTCGTAGCGAGAAAGTTTAAAAACACGAAGTTTGCGGTCCATTTACAGCGCCTGGCCGCTCGTTGGGATTTCCAGTAGATTCGTATGTGATATATTTTTTTTAGATGCGGAGCGTCTCTTGCTCAGGTCTATGTCCCGCGGCGTCGGCGTCGTAGTCCGCACTCACACTACGCATGCGCAACTCTCCTCCTCTAGTCTCCTCTCCTTCAAGTGTGAGCGGTAGCGCGCTGCGCGCGTTCCCCATCACGTGACCGGGGCGGGGTCTGAGGCGAAACCGTGTTCCCCCGGGAGGAGAGAAAGGAGGAAAGTTTTCGGCGCGCGGGTCGCAGCGCCAGGCCAGGCCTTTCTAGTGGGGTGAGCTTTCCCCGCAACTCCGCGGCTGTCGTCTGCTAGCATTTCCCGACCGCTCGCGTCCGTTGCAGCCTAGATCTCGCCGGCCAGCCCGGTCTCGACGAGGAAACCTGCAAGCGCTGTTAGGGCATTTTGCGCCGCCTTACCGTGCGGTCTGATTAGACTTTCAAAGCTACTCGTGCTACATCAGTTCACCGCAGTTGACTCCACTTCACTCCGTTCTTTCGATGAAGTGTGATGGAAGCAACATAGAACATAGAACATAGAACATAGAACATAGCTTTATTGATAGAACAATCATTTTCAAAATACAATAGCGAGCCGGAATAAGCCTCAAGGGCTTGTGTACCTGGCTCGGCAGGTGACGAAATCATATAGATTAGATAATGAAGAAGATTAATTGAAAAATAATTTACAATCTATAGCACACTCGTTCTCTGAAACCTCAGTGCGTCTAAACCCAAACCGAAAAAATACACACACCAAACAAACACTTTAGACGCACTGCAACCGCAATGTAAAAAAGAGGAAAAGAAAAAAATAAAAAAAGCAAAAAAAAATGCACTTTAAAATTTGACTTTATTCCTCTAAGTTCCGTAAAGCATTCCTAAGTTTTTTTCTTGACGTTATAAGGAGCATTGATTCTGGTAGGCGATTAAATACATGTGGCACATAATACACTCTCACACGCTCACCATAGCGAGTTCGAATACGCGGTACCTCAAAACGTAGAGATGGCCTCATTGGCCGCTGTTGAATATAAGGGGCTTTGAAATTGGAGTTCCAGAAATGACGCAGCACGACGGTTTCCCTAAAAAGCCCCTCAAAAGACGACATGTGAAGTTCCTGAAATATCTTTGCACTTGAAACGTCTGGCATGCCAAAAGCGATACTTTTCAAAATACTTTTCAATAATGAATTAACTCTTGCGCGCCAGAACAACGAACATCCCATAAAAAGTGTTATGCCGTACCGTAAATAACTATATCCCAAAGCCTGTGCTATCATTTTCCAAACAGAGAGAGGCAAAAACATTTTAACATTGTATAGTAAGCACGAAACACTTTTTTTGCACAAATACATAATTTGTGTACACCAAGATAAATCACTATCGAAGTATATTCCGAGGTATTTTACAGATTTGACACATTCAATAATTTCGCAATCACAAGATATGCAGCTGGAAGTATGTAGCGCTACAGGAAGTGGGAGTTCAACCCGTTTAAGTGGATTTTTAAAACAAACCAGTTTTGTCTTTGACGCATTCACCTTAATCAGGTTCGAAGTAAACCAACCCTATGTACAAGTAATATCATTTTGAAGATGTTGATTGGCGATAAGGTAATCTGCATGACATGACACTAACACCGTGTCGTCCGCGTATTGAAATACTTTACATTGTGAAACAGCACTAGGGATATCATTTATATATAAATTAAAAAGTAAAGGAGGCAGCACTGAACCTTGCGGTACTCCAGCCGTTAAAAACGTTCTACTACATTTTTATTTTTAAAAACCACAACCTGAGAACGTCCTGAAATGTAATCTTTAAGGAGTGAAAAAAATGGACTTCGAAAACCCAGCTTGTATAGCTTGGAGCAAAGAATTTTGTGACTTATACTGTCGAAAGCTTTCGACACATCCAAGAACACAGCACATGAAAACATATTATTTTCAAAACTTTTATGTAAAAAATCTCCAATACTATCTAAAACCGCTTGGGTTCCTCGTTCCGTAACAAACCCATACTAATGATCAGACAATAAACCAAACCTTTCTACGAAACCAGCCATTGCCCTCAAAAGGTGTTTTTCTAGTAAATTCGCCATGCACGATAAAACTGAAATAGGACGATAGTTGGTAAAATCATCCGCTGCCCCTCCCTTGTAAAGTGGCTTAACAATAGCCGTTTTCATTCCCGTCGGCCAAATTCCAGTCTCGATGATATCATTCAATATTCCTAAAAGTACATATTTAAGTTTTTCATAATTCCTACGCAGATCCCGTATATGCACTTTATTGAAGCCTGGCGACTTAGTTGGTTTAAAAGAAAATAAATAATCTCGGAGCTCACTTTCAGTGAGGGAAGGCAAAAAGGCTGAAGCTAGATTGTAATTTTGCAACGTGTCAGTTCCGACGTTATTACTATCTTGAGCTGCACCGGAAGTACGAGCAAAAAAAGCGCCGAAGTTCTCAATCGTTTTTTGCGTCACAGGCGCGAAAGACTTCTCTATCATCTCATCGATTAAGCGTCTTTTTTTGCCGTCACGAAGACGATTAGCTATCTCCCAGGTTTTGCCGTGTCAAAGCGATTTTTTTCAAACTCTCCTTTGAAGTACCTGCGCTTTGAAGAACGAACCAGTGCGCACGCTTTGTTCCTTGCTATTTTAAACTCTTCCTTCAGCGCTGAATTGCTTGGGGACCGTTTGCAGCGTTTCCATTGAAAATCCTTATAACGTATAGCCACTAGAATGTCTGACGTAATCCATTCCTTACATGGCTTACGTCTTTTAATTATTACTTTCTTTTTGCTCGTAGATGTAAAGTTAGAAAACAGATCAACAAACGTATCGTACAACATTGACGTCTCAACCGAAGTTAAAAGTTGATTCCAGTCGTTGTTGTTAATTTTGCTATCTAACTGCGCTTGATCAGTTATGGTGATTTCTTTATTGTTGTTGTGGCACTCCTTATTGTTTTTTGAGATTATCTGGCACGCTATAAAATAATGGTCCGCCAACTTTTCTGTTATCACAGCAGCATTTACGGTACCCTCAAAAATACGGAGGTTTATGTGATCGATACACGAGGATACTAATTTTTGACCTAAGAGTTCTTCCCGAGTGGGTGCCTGTATTACATTTCCGATGCCGTATGTTGCCATTAAGTTTAGGTAATCGCACTAAGCACAGTTGACTTGTCGGTGTAATGACGGATAGCATTTTATCTAGTTCTTTGATAAACAAGTTCGCGTTGCTCGAAGGGGGGCGATAGATTGATATCAAGTGAATCGAAAAATCCTGGCGTCTAATTTGTAGGCTTATGCACTCGGAGTGCGATAAGGTTGTTGCAGACTGGTCAGCATCCCAGATGTCTTTGATAAAAACACAAATTCCTCCCCCTCTGCCCAACGTTCTCGTAAATGTAAACCGTTTGTAACCGGGAATCGAAAAGAGAGTTATTACATCCTCATTAACATTAACTTCAGTCAAAACGAACGCATCTATGACAGCTCCCAATTCTTGGACTACAAGCATAAACTGGTCCCAGTACTTTCTAATGCTTCGTATGTTAACGTGAAACAATCTAAACGAAAACTTGGAGGACGCTTCGAAATTCCTTTTCAGTAACGCACTGTTTGAAAACTCAAAAAAAATTATGTAAAGACCTACAGTATTTTGTCCAAATCCACCATGCGGTCAACACGCAACAGTGGCGACGAGACTTCTTTCTTCACAAAAATCTTCCCGTTCTTTATCCACGTGAATTTATAATGTTTTTCCCTTGCTCTTTCCCTGACCATCCAAAACAGTTGTCTGTTTTGCTTCGTAAGGTTCTCGTTGAAATAAAGCTTTTGGGCCTCAGCCCCTTCGGCAAGACCCCGCAACTTTCCACGTGCACCGAGCCAGCGATCCCTTGTCTCCGTTGAGTTGAACTTGATTAATACTACCAGGGTCAATCCCGGTTTGACGGGAAGGCGATGTACGGCAAGAATATCGGTAGTTTGAAAGTTAGATAATGCAAGATTAGCTGCCAAGTCGCTGACGGACTGTCTGAGATTTTCACCTGCTAAAAAAGGCATCCCGTGAATCTCCAAGTTTGCACGGCGACTGTATTGTTCTCCACTATTGATCTCCTCTCGGAGAGACTGAATCGTCTCAGTTTGGCAGGTTACAGTGGCTCGCAATTCACTGTGCTGCAATTCTAGCTCTCTAATTTTGTTTTCCCTTGCAGCTGCACCCTCTAGGAAAGGAGTTGTATTTCTGTGATATTTCACCGACTTTACTTTCTAGCTCTTGTATGTGGGCTTCTAGCCTCTCCACAGTGGGTTTTAGGCTCAATAACTCGTCGACTTTCGCGGGAAGCGTCAGGAGAGTGTCAACACTTGATTTCAAACCCAACAGAACATCCAGTTTTAGTCCAAATGCCTGCAGTTGGGCCGTTACTGTCGGCACGTTTCCATGCGACGCGTTCTGCGAAGAAGTAGCTCCACTTTGAGTTGCGCTTCTATTTTCCTGTGTGCGACAAGTTTTGCACCGCCATTTCTCACGTTTCGCTGGTCCCATGGCTGCATAGGAACTTTCTGCAATTCCACCACATGACTGGCCGAAATGATAACCGTTTTTGCAAACTGAGCATGATATGGACTTCTGCTCGTTAGTGACTGCTTGGAGACAAGCCAAACAGTCAGTCGCAGTAGACATAGCACATCACAGCAAATACCACAACAGCATACAAAACACTTCAGTCGGTGGCAAAAAAAAAAGAAAGAAAAATAAACTAACTCTTTAACAAGTTTTCAAAAGCGCTCTCACCTGGTGAAGAAAACGAGCGAGTAGGTAAAATTGTTCACAGCGCTTCGCCACCGACTGCGACGATGGCTGCGAATGCTGCTGTCTTTTATGGTCTTGGATGGGGCGATGAGCATGCGCTGTGGCAACCACTTGCGTTCCGTTGACCCGGGGGCGTGAAAAGAACCGATGACGACAGTGTATTGATGCTGATTCAGCGTTGTCCCGGCTGATCCTGGTATCCGCGCAATTCGGCAACGTCCCCGTGCAGAATACTGGTGAAGAAAACGAGCGAGTAGGTAAGATTGTTCACAGCGCTTCGCCACCGACTGCCACCGTCAGTTAGTGGGTTGGAGCAAGCAAGCGTCAGCACCACCCCGATGCTCCGCATCACCCCATGGTTCCCCTCGGGAAGATGGTGTAATTTTGTTTATTTGAACTCCTTCACTTCTCAGTGACTGTATGAACCCTTTTGCTGTTTACAACCATGAAAAGCCTCCTGCGTCCCAAGCGACTTTGCGAGCCTGTCGACCTTGGTTATGTAGCCAGTGCTAGGACGCCTAAATTCTACACTTACATTTAAGTTGGGGATTTAACGAGGGACCTCGGCGGGACAATTTAACGTCTTGGAGGAGGCAATTTGGTTTACAAGGATATTCTCAAATGTAAAAGATATCGCGCTTCTTCATTCTTTTGGTGTTCACCTGAAGAATTGTTGGTTAAACGTTCCATCGACATTTCAAGCAACGGTGTTAGGGTTGGCTTTGTTGATTCTTGTTACAAACCGGAAGTTCTCTGGGACGACAAAGACTGGAGCACGACCTGGTGGCGTTTGCCATTAAGAAGGGTCTGTAACCATTTTAAACTGCTGGATGATCTGCGTTATAAAATTAATCACCCTAAATATATCAGAACGCAGTTTGTATAGTTTTACCATTCAAATTGTACATTTCAATAGTACTTAAACGCAATATTTTTCGAAAATAATCGCCATGTTCAATTTTCGTGTAGACCTTGCTTGATGTTATTGGCGAAAGTACCCTGGCTTCATTGGGAATATAAATTTTGAAAATAACTATAATTTAATTTGGTTTTAATCGATAAAAAGTAATACTTCCAGCCAGTAAAATGTAAGCCACCAAATCTCACGTTACAAAAAAAAAAAGCGTGTATATTAAACATAGTTCTCAAAGTTCTTATCCCTACGCCATAGTGCATATTTATTTCGGTTACTATGGCTCGCTCATTAATCTTTCTGTTTTTTTTTTACTTCTGCCTCCTTTGTTCACATTGTTTAACTAGCAGTTTCATTTCAACTTCATTTAGTTACATAAGTAATCTAAGTATCAAACATTTTACAAATTATGTGTGATGTTTAACAAAAAAAAATATATGTACACTTTATTTCTCGAAACAAGTTACTGGTATAGCAAGCATTACTAGAGATGTGGCAAACCTAGACTCAAAATAACTTAGTTCTGCTGAAGAAATTAGGCTTGCTTTTGCAAATATCGGGTTTACGTTATGATCACTTGACGCTATTGTTTCTGATTGAACAGATATACAGTAAGATAATATTGAGCTAGTAAATATTATTTTGTTTTAAGTTAGGCAATTTTACAATCGCCTTACTTAAAACGGTGCAGTGGGCAGCTTAAATTTGCGGGGCACGGGTGCGCCAGCCGAAACGACTAGCCTCGCTCTCGGAGGTCGGGCGGCCGCTCTCAAGACTCAAATTTTGCGCATGCGCTTCCTTTCGCGTTCTGACTCATGTATTTTTTAATTGATTCCGTCCGACGCGCATCAGGTAACCGGGACCGGCACAAGGTGCCGCTGTGTGAATCGTCATGCCACGAGTCTGCTTCAGCCACCGTGATGGGTAACTGAGCTCCCGTTCTCCAGACCACATTTCGTGGCACGTTGCGAGAGTACCTGTAATTTCGTGCGCGTTGGGCTGAAGCGACGGAAGAGAACGCGCCAAGCGTGAGTCTTGAGAGCCGCAACGCGCAATCAGAAGGCGCATCCAGTCGTTTCGGCTGACGCTCCCGTGCCCCGCAAACTTTTTTTGCCGACTGCACCTTAACGCGTATCAGGGTTAAGGATACACATATATCTTTATCTTGGCTCCGTCTTTTAATTGCGTGAATAACTTTTGGAGTGTGTCTTTTAGGTCGTAATTTACTGCCTTAATCTGCGACAACCCAAACGTTTCGAAGCATGGTAGCAATGCGTGAGAAATCAGCTGTGCTCTCTGATGTACATGATTAAGCCGTAAAGACGTTTGATTGCCATGTGTACAGAGCAAGCAAATTATAACACCAAGAAAATTTCCTTTAAGCAGTATCGTGGACATAGCTGTTCATAACATCAGCAACCGGTGTGTCGTTTTCTGCGTAAAGTGTAGCAGACGACCAATGTCTATGTGGAAACAAAGTGAACGAACAGTCAATCTCCGAATGGAATTACCAAGTTTGATTCCTCTTGGAGAGCATAGAGCAGTTGCTGTAGAAAACGGCCACCGCTCGGGTGTTATAAAGACGAGTGTCAACGACAGTACATCACCAAATGGATGCACAGAAATTTGAATTAACGATCTACAGAAATTGTGTCTTCTTCCTCAGCAAGTTACTTAGGCCATGTTTCTAACTGCTGGACGCACTCACCTTTGGTTATTTTTTATGACAATCTAAGGAATCGGGCATTTGCCATGACTTCCATAAAAATTGACTGAGCGCCGTAAAATATGTTCCTATATGTAAGTGAAATTAGAGCTGCGGTAGAGGAATTCATACTTTCATACCACTAGTTTAAGCCCTGAAGTCATGAATGGAGCCCGAAAATCACCGTAAATACTGGACGGTGGCAAACCTCTAGGTGTTCCGATCGAAATGATGGTCAATATTATTGATCATACGTTTTTTTTTTTATATCGTACATTATTTTTGATTAATTATAACTGTGCTGTATATAGTACATACACAAGCAGGGTTCAATGCGACTGCACCTGGGATACCATTACTCTCTTTAGAGGGTAACAACACTTAAAATGCCGGAAAGAATGAGTTTTGAATCACTAGTTAGCTGCCTAACCAGCTTTTGCCTAAACACTTGTCTTCTAATTGAGGAGCCTTTTTGGTTACACTATTTACAAGTTTTTTTCTTGTGATTGGCAAAGGTTTTGACCGCCTGCACAGTTTTATTTACAGCCATAGAAGTTGCCTTTTTGTGGTGAGCCAGTCTTTTATATTTTTTTTAACTTTTAGAACTCACGACTGAATTAGTTTTTAATTTATTGGAGCCCGAACGTGTCAAGTTATTATTTGTTCCAAAATTGATATAAACACCTAAACTAGACGCTAACAGGTCATCTAGTATCAAACTTGTGACAACCTTCTATGTAAGTGAAATACGCCATAATTTAGAAATGAACCCTTGGGACAAGGAAACAAAAATGGACATACAAACTACCTTCTCAAAACTAGCAAACCTGTGCTAGTTTTGAGACGGTGGTGTTTTAGTTTTTGTCTGAAGGTTTTATTTCTTAATAATGATTTTTCACATGCTTACCTGCGCTTTGAATCTTATTTCAGTGAAATACGTGCCTACCAATTAAGAAAAACAACATAAAAGTAGGCAACACCACACATGCATTGCCCTATTCAAGTTGCGTAGGGGCGGGGACATAATAATGAGGCATGTGTGGCGTCACACAGGTGATTCTTTAAAAAAAAAATAAAACCATATAGAACGTCCTTCTCTGGTATAGGGGTCCTAGTGGTGATACATTTTTATCTTTGCCAGTACAATATAATACAACATAAAGAGGTTCGGCTTCGCTCAGCAAACCTCATGAATGATTAAACACCATTCGCTGCTCTACTCCACTCGCGCACAGCTTTGCTTTGCATAAACCGCGCCGGAATCTTGTCACCGACTCTTGAAGGTTCGATATTTTTGTGAGGATGTCTTTGGCAGAAATATAAATAACTGTGCTCAGAGCTTGATTCATGGATCCCTTCACTTGGCCCGAAGCCAACTGTTCGCAGACGTCTGTACATTTGTGTTGGTTTTTATAATAACGAGGAAGAGGGATAAGGCGAGTGATGTCGATGAATTCCTATGAAAAGCACAGTAGGAGGGAGTTTTGAAGTTGGCTTTCATTTCTTTACTTGGCAAGTTATTTTTTTTTTTGTTGTCCTCTACGCATTTTTTCTATAGCCTGAAGATTGAAGAATACGTACTTTTGTGGTTTATTTTTGAAACTGGCCGGGGTTGGTGAAAGCTTACAGCAGCTGTGTCGAGGCGGTGTGCTCTGTTTTTGGCGGCTGAACGAACGCCTGGTTGGCGTAAAACAGTTGGAGCACTGTGGTGCCAACAGAGTGAATTTGTCTACCAGATTAACAGTTTCTGAAATGTCTTTTGGGGAAACAATAGTCAAAATAAATAAAATAAAAAATAAAGCGGCAAATTCAAGAGTTCATAATATAAAGGAGTACATGTATAAAATTCAATTGCTGACTTGGCTTAAGAATGATCGTGAACTTCACCGCACCTTCTAGACTTGATGCTCACTATGCAGGATATTGTTTCTTTCAAAAGTTACAAAAATTTGAAGCAACTTTAAAAATAAATCATAATACAGCGACACACCATTTCATAGTCAAATCACTTCAATAGATACGAGTGGCAGTCACGAAACAGAAAAGAAAACCTAATTTTTATAGTAATTGTATTTCTATTCGAGTAACGTACAGCACCATATGGCGTAAAATTTATCTCAAGCATACGTGTCAAGAAAGTTAGTCTTCATTAACTTCCAAGAAAAGAAAATCTCACTAAGTTTTGTGAGGTATGGGAAATATTTTGCCTCACGCAAAATTCCTTGCTCCTCCCCTCAATACCATTCCTTGCTCGTCTTCAAGAGCGCAGCTCTTGAAGAGGAGCAAGGAATGGTATTGAGGGGAGGATATAACCCTCCTCCCTTCTCATCCTCCCTGCTACTCCTCCTTCTCTCCTCCCTCCTCTTCCTCCTTCTCCTCCTCGTCCTCCTCGTCCCCCTCCTTCTCCTGCCCTCCTTCACCTCCTCCTCCTCCGTCCCTCTTTCTTCTTCTCCTTCCTCCCGCCTCCCCCTCCTTCTCCCCCTCTTCTACCCCCTCCCCCTCCCGCGCAATGCATTGTGGAAAACGTCCCATAATGCAACGCGCGTCACCGCGGTGCATTATGGGGCGTTTCCCATAATGCACCGCGCGGTTACACCGACGCGTCAGGCCAACACCACCTAGATAACTTCAGGCCTCCTCACTGCCTCCGTGACGTCAAGCACCTGGCCCGTCGACGAGAGCTGCTGAGACGCAGAATCTTCCCGCGCGACGCTTACTATACTCCGTTTCACCTTATGTTGTACCGCAGACAAGGCTAGAAGCGCGAGCTCATAGCGTTGGGAGCTACTCTTAACGCACGAGAGCTTGTGCCGCCGGGATGTGCCCTAGAGCAAGGAGCTCGCGCTTGTAGCCTTTCCTGCGGTACGTCATAAGGTGAAACAGAGTATAGAGTTGCGTAAAACGCCTATTTCTGCATTGCCGCGATAGATGCATAGCATATGAAATTTTCAAACGAATGCTAAGTTACATGGAGATGGAATACTGCTGCTGCGCTCCAGCACAGCGGTCGTGACTGCTTCCGATGGCATTAAAAGAAAGGTACACAAGGCCCATCTACATCGCAACATATTTATTGCAATATAAGTACAGTGTATTACAAGGAAGACGCGAACTTTTACCTCTTAGTACGGCCATTATGACAGACCTAAAAACAATGTGCGACGAAAAAAACCTAAACAAACTAGCTTTAGAAAAAAAAAAGAAACCCAAGCCACTTGATCATTGATAACAATGTATCAATAACGTATCACAACGAAGAAACTTTCAGCATTTGGTACAGTAATATTCACAGCCATGATCAAATTGCGTGACAAAAAGAAATACCAAACTGGCCAACGTTAACAACAAAACAAACTAGCCATTAGAATATTTATTACAATGTATGAAGAGTGTCCCAAAGAACAAACTTTAAGCATTTGGTACAGTCGTATTCACAGCCATAATCACATTGTGCAACAAAAAGCCGCAACTGCCGGCTTAAAAAAAAAAAAAAAAAATAGACATTACCGAAGTTCGTTTTATTTTTGAGTAAACTGGCAACTAGCAAAGTTTACTGTAGCGTTAGCAACTTTCTTTGCTTTGTGCAGCCGTTTTCTTTTATGATAGTGTCATTCCTGCGAGCAACATGGTTTTTCAGGAGCGTGTTGACAGCCGGTTTTAAAATGTTCTCTAGTATCGTATCTGGATGGTGGCCGCTCGCACAAATGTCCAACTCCTCTCCGTCACTTAGTAGAAACTGCATGATGCTCAAGAGGACCATCCTCTGGTTGGTTTCTGCATGAAACCTCTGCTCAAAATCCTTACTTACAAAGTTCTCTAATGCTTACTTACAAGGTGCTCTAAGGTTGCACCGTTCTTTATACTAGCTAGCAGTTAAATTTACAAAAAGAGTTGGCTGTTTGTATGAAGTTAACGTTTACTTCGAGGATATCAGCTGACGCCTAGGCAGTTTGCGATACGCATGCGGAAATGCGTTTTCAGAATTAGCAGATTTCTGCACTAAAAGAAAGTGCTGCGGCATTAGGCACAATTAAACTATTTGGCTCATGATTTCGCTTCACATGATGCTCGTTTCTACCTGTGGAGCTTCTGTTTCTAAGCGAAAATCACAATGTTTTAGCCGAAGATCACCTGATTACGGTCTTTCTTAAATTATCTAGTTCGATTGCAGTGGGTACACTTTTACGCTGTCCAGCAATAGACAAAATTAGAATTTCCACTACATGACCAGCACAATGCATGACTGCATATATCAAACAACCACCATATATTTATCTATAGATTCTGATTTATTTTTTATTGAAGGAGCCTCTACTAACAGAGCCTCGCTAAACATGCCTTAACAAAGAATACTACATTTTTTAGCGAATGTTGCCTCCAATGTTAAAAAACGGGCATCGAAATCCAAAGAAAAAAAGGCTGTCGACTAGTCCCCCTCAAGCTCACATCTTCTTTATTGTATGTGAAGTGCTGCCCATGTTACCCAAAAGTCGTCTGCTTGGTGCATTAGTTGTATTTAAAAAAGAAGCTTCGGTCCTAACCTGGCTGACCACATATGGCAATATGCCCAAGTCGTATTGGGCACATTGCCCAATAAGACCTATCTGTCACGTTGCCATACGTGCTCAATTTGTAAATGTGTGAAGGCCAAATAAAGCGAGCTATAATATTATTCTCTTTATTTTACCAAGAAAGGATTTCTATTTGGGATTTTAGCTGTAAAAGTATTTTTGCGTAAAAAAACACAAAACAAACGGTTAAAGTGCAGGCGAGCTGGTGAAAGTTAAACATGATGATTGAAACCTGAGACTGTGGTTTGAAAAACGGAAACCCGTGAAGTAGGAAGAAAAAGGAACAGACAACGTCTTAAACTCAACTAAAAACTTTATTGCCTCTACGCCCCCAGAACGTCGCCACCACCACAACGGTTGATCAACAAACTACAAACAATAACCAGAATCACGATACACCGAAGCGCAAACAATACATGAAAAAAGAGGAGCCGTGCCCTATCGTTTCCATCTTCACCCAGTTCACGGGGTCCAATACGAACAGAAACACAAGGTCGTCACCACCACACCCGGAATGACTTTGACGTGGACAATGAACACAAGCACTGGGAAACACACAGTGACCGTTTCTAACTTACCCCCCCCCCCCCCTCCTTTGCCTGAACTGAACCATGAATCACACACAGTCGCCAACAATGGCCCACATTATAATTCCGAACCCAACAATGCAAACAACTCTGCGAAGCAACCCCCTCCCCTCCTAATTTCACCCCACACTCGGTCTTTACAGTCAAAGAAACTTTTCGGACTCACTTCCAAATTGCAGTGACGATTCGGTAATACAATTTCCCGATGTTTTTATGCGAACAGTTTCTCGCACAACACATCTCATCTCCTCACGCTCTTGGTGTACAATTTCTGTTTCTGACCAGTTTGCTGTGCAAGCAAAATGGCATCGAGGCATCTCCAAGAATGCAATGCATGTACAGCAAACTGGTCAGAGCCAGAAATTGGACACATAGAGGGTGAGGAGATGAGACGTGTTGTGCGAGAAACTTTTCGCATAAAAAGATCTGGAAATCGCGTTAGCCAAGCGTCATTTCAACTTGGATGTGAGTCCAGAAAGTTGCTTCGACTGTAAAGACCTAGTCTGGTGTGAACCTAGGAGGGAAGGGGGTTGCTTCGCAGAGTTGTTTGCCTTGTTGGGTTCGGGATCGTAATGGGGGCATTGTTGGCGACTGTGCGTGATTCATGGTTGAGTTCAGGGGAAAGAGGGGGGATAAGTTAGAAACGGTCATTCTGTGTTTCCCAGTGCTTGTGTTACATTGTCCGCGTCGAAGTCCTTCCGGGTGCGGTGGTGACGATCTTGTGTTTCTGTTTGTATTGGACCCCGTGTACTGGGTGAAGATGAAAACGATAGGTCGCGGCTTCTCTTTTGCTTTTTAGGTATTGTTTGCGGTTCGATGTGAATTGGGATTCTGGTGTATTGTTTGTAGTTCGGTGATCAACCGTTGTGGTGGCGGCGACGTTCGGGGGAGGTGTATATAAGGCGTAGAGTTAATAAAGTTTTTAGCAGAGCTCGAGACGTTGTCTGTCCCCTTTTCTTCCTACTTCACGAGTTTCCGTTTTTCAAACCACAGTCGCAGGTTTCGAAACTTTCGATTATCATGTATATTTTTGCGTGGCGTGTTCTAGGCGCCATGCCAAGTACCAACTTAGAAGAAAATATATTTATTTCAATATCCGGTTCATTAGCAAAAGCGTTCGTCATTACACGTATTGCATGCGTCAGTAGAATTATTTATGAATGTTTCACCGAGAGTTTTGACTGGTCTACAAGCTGGTAAACTGAAGAGCCATTTATTTTTTCGCTTCTGTTGGTGACTATACATTAAAAATTGCCAATGCAAGCGATTATGAATAGCCTTTCGTAGGCTGGTTGAAATAGAGCTTGGTTCAAAATGTTTTCTACCTTAAGATTCCTGGAGGCAGCGAACGAACACGATCCTCATTTGTGAACCACATAGCCATCTCACTTTGTGGTAATTTTAAACAGACAGTTGAACACAATACGTATATCTTCTTTTGATTCCTGAATTTTCGATTGTTTTGTGTTATAAAATGTTATTTTACGTTCAGATTATTAGAAATATATTCAGTTTTTTTTCCTCGCGAGTTGTTTTCTTTTTGCAAAAAGTGCTTTCATTCTTTTAGAAAGAATACAACCTTTAGAGTCCAATCTAAGTTGTACATGTAGGTTGTCTTCCATTTATCTTGCCCGAGTCAACAGCGGACGTGATTGCAAAATACCATGTTAGCGATAGTTGCAACTTGTTGAGCCATATTCCGATGCGTGCATTGACCAGAATAGAAAGTGCGAATCTACTCAGCGAGCCGAGACCCGCCTACCTGATTGCCACAATAATGAAATAAAAAAAAATTGTGTAGAAATGGTACCATTATTGAATTACTTATGCCACTTTAATGGGGATTAAGTATAAAGTGCAGTATGATTGCGCTCTTCACTTCATTTCTTTAGGAGAGAGGATTAAAATGTATCTTATTGTGGAAACCACGTGTGAGGTATCTTTTAGGAGAGTGGTTTGTGATTAAATAGTAGAATTAGTATCGTAAAATGTATGTAGAATTCATAATTACATTGTAGAATTCCTGTTAGAACTTGAAGTACTACGTGCTCCTTAAATCTGTCGTTGTTTACATGGGCTATTAATTGCGAAAAAAAAGTTGTAGCCTAATATTCAATTTTCTCGAACTTATTACACCTTTGTAAATAAAACCGAAAGTGCATTAATTAACATAGTTCGACATTCTTTGTTACAGGAATCCTCTCCTGCCACCGCTAAACACGGCGTCGTCGTAGTGGACGCAGTGAACGGCCAGCACGTCTTCATGCGGTGCACAGTTCGAGCCAAAAGGATTGACCAAGTGTCCCGGGTGGCGTTTCCCGCGATCTTCCTTTTCTTTAATTCCATCTACTGGCCGTACTTCATGTGCTTTACTGGGTAACGGCGGCGGTTTCATCGGTGCAGTCAACGAGAGAAACTGATTTGCGACTTCTCAACACTGGTTTACAAAAAAGCTCAACTTGTGAGGGTTTCATCGTCGACGAAGCTGAAAACAAAAAGTGAAGGTACTGTTTACAGATGACTCAGGTAGAAACCCAAAGCCGTTGGTCGCTCCTTAACGGGCCGTCCATTGAAGTGGAGTGCCGAATGACGTAGTTTGGTTGAATGGAACCCTGGACACTGTGCTGGATTTGCTTAGCTAAAGAGTCTTTATGAGAAGGTATTTTTCTAGGAGTTACTAGATGGTTCTTTCATATATTGATTTATTTTTTTTTGCTCTATTTGTTATTTCGACCACATTCCCCGCATTCGGTAACTGTTATTATGAATCACCTTGTTCAGAAAAAATTAACCTCCAGGTAATATCTATTCAGCTTTTGGTGCAATATTATAATTTCAACACGTAAACAATGGAATGCGTTAGTCAGTGTAGAAGTTCCGATTCTTCAGCGATGTATAGGTTGTTCATGTTGTCTTCAATATTATTTTTATTTACCATAATAGTTCATTTCACACACTAGATGTACCAAAGTGTACATTATACAGAAAGAGCACAATAAATATAAATTCCCAATTGATAGAAGTTATAATTATGCCTCGTTATTTAAAAGTATATATACACCTTGGTAAATATTTTCGATGTTTCCTTTCCGCGTTTATTTCTGAACTACGGGGTGAACGTTTAATCAATCTTCTTTACGGCTGATGCTTGTCGTGGTGACAATTGCGGCGCTTCCGTGGAAACAGTCTATAAAAGACAGTGTATAAAGAAAATACGGATATTATCTCCCTTCTAGAGAACACGCAGCAGCTCAATTTCACCTGGCTTTTCAGTACGCTCAGCTCGGTCTTACTACTGATTAATAAACAATAATGTGTTCTTCCGCAGACCACAATGACCACTGAGCGAAGCATTTATTCGCAGTCGGGACAAAAGTGATCGACGAACTCGCTGTCTTCAAATAAATGCTATGCTCGGTCTCTTGCTAATGTTCAGGTCAATTTGTTGTGCAAACCACGTAACAAAACTCTTCTTGGCGGAATTATAGAAAATGTGCAGTACGTGCCTCTACTAACGCTATACTGAAAACTTCTTCACACACGTATACTGCGGCCCAATGAATGCGCGCTCATTAATAATGTTACCAATACGGTTATAATCAAATTTATAGGTATACAGGGGTGTAAAATGTACCATGGCCAACGGGTGAAGAAACATACAGGTAAGCATACGATATTATGTTATCAGGTGGAGTCATCGGCATACAAGATAATGCCAAACGGAATGGTTAGGGTCTTCTACCAAAATGTCTGAAGGAGTGCAAAACTACTCATACATGTAATAAAGGCACAGGCCAACTCAGTAAACAACTAGTTTTTTCCTCATTATCTTCAAGGTAAACAGATGAGCGAAGAAGAGGCGACTCACTCGAATTTTCGATAAGAATATCTGTGAAACAAATCACAAGTTTGATATATGCTCCGCACAAACGTGGGGTTTAAAACGGCTGTTGCGTCCAGGTTTACATATCAGAGCTAGACTGGTATATCCAACTCTAAATGTAGGTATTTTCGGTGCCTCTGTTAATCCGACACAATCCGCAATGATGAACATAGTGTTTCATCCGGGATCCTAAGACAACGAATAACAGTCGACTTCTCGGTTACGTTTCTTGAAGCGAAAATAATCCGAGACATTTATGACGAATAAGATGTTTCGAAATCATTTTGAGGGGAGACAACCGTGTTTCGCCTGCCGTGCTTACGCCACTGAGTCTGTATTTTTGAGAGTGCTTACATTATTATGCGAGAAGAAAATTGTAGCAACTCATTAAGTGTCAAATGACTTGACGGAGGGACACATAACCCCGAACGTTCAACCACAGTTAATATTGTGGCATTGGTGGCAGAATCCACGGGAAAAATATATCTTCACAAGGATTCACATCTGAAACACCCATCATAGGTCACATAATTGCAAAATGGCCTTCGTGGAACCCACTGCAAACAGCTCTCCTCCGATGTTTCAATCGGGATTATTCTGTTTTCCGAGCTCCTGCTATTTTGTGAATCAACGTTACGTCAGTGCCTCACCAAAAACCAAGCGAATGCGGTCAGCTGAGCGTTAATTACTGTGCGGTGACCCACAAAATACCACTAGTCTCGTAGTAATAACATATACTACTATTTGCTCACTCCCATTAAATGTATGAGCATAACGTTAAAAAAGAGCCACAAGAAAACTAGTAACGTGGCGCAAAGTTGAGCTATCGTACGCTCCTCTAAAATTCTATACTTCTTGTAAGTTCCGGTAACGGTTGATAAATAACATAAATACTAGATTAATGATACTATGAGAAATCTGCAGGATCTTCGGATGTACACCCTGCGTCTCAAAATATTAGCCATAGTTTAATATACATTTGATATGATTAATTGGTCCTGCTCATTGTTATGTAATATTCATATGGTAATATAATAAACACTCTGACATATCGCTTTGCATCCGCTACCTTGTCTCGAAACTCACGTTGTGATTCCTGACTTCGTGCTTCACACGTCTCAGAGAGTTGGCAGCACATGTCAGCATTATAAACCTCAGAGCATATCTTGAAACCATGTGGCTGATGGTGTGAAGCATACCGAGAGTGGGTAATATAGCTTTGACTATTAGGTACCTTCGGCTGTCTTTGGGACAAAAATGTCACGAGAAGTGCGCTGACTTATTTGACGGTGTCGACAAGAAGCGAAAAACAATTACTGAGTAGTATTAAAAACGGAGAGTTGAACTCGCATAGTGGAACTATTCGCTGCTTATAGCAGTGGGGTTTAGTGTTTTCCGATGCAACACATGTTTGTTTAGACCTGAAAGGCTTTATATGCGAAAAAATGGACATATGAAATACATTGTGCTATGCGCGAGTATTCTTTAAGGTTTTATTAGCAGCTTCGTCAACGTCCTGTCGCAGCATTGGAAACAACAAATGCAAGGCATTTTAGTATGTGGACGATTTACTCGTAATTAACATCGCAGCCAAAGATATTTTGATCATGTCATCACAGAGATTTTCAAGGTTTTCAATTGAACCATCAGTAGGTTAACGTAAAAGAAATGAAATCCGAATAATAATTGTACCTCCAGTTAAAGGATTTTAGATTTAGTCACTGCTAAGTGACCGTATTTGCTGGTCGTACGAGCCACCGTTTTCATTGGACTTCTGCCATGCAATTTAGAGCATTCCAAGCCAGTTCAAAGTAGCATTGCCAGTTCTAGTCTGGAGGTTGCCCTCAAAACGGCTTGCAGGCGTAACATACCATACACGACAGCTTTTTGTGGCATTATATTGGGATAGTAATGGTGGTGACGGCCCCACAAGAACACTCCCAACGACTTGTCATTTCGACTGTAAGTGAGACGACAACCCACGCTCAGCCACCTCGTTTGGGATGGCGCCGTTCCAGAAAAAGACCCTCGTATGTCCCCTTTCTGGGAGATTACGAGGGCTGAAACCAACCGCGCAAGCAACAAAGAGAAAAAAAGCTTGGCGTGTTGTGGCGGTTCGTGTGCCAGGCAGCCTTACCAGGCCGTTACCACTCTATATCTCTAACCCCCTTTGGCCTCAAGCCATCCGTTCAAGAACAAGGTTTTTTAACTTGTACTTAAACTTGAATAGTAATTTCCCACACACACAAAAAAAAATCTTTAGGTGAAGTGGCGAGAAGCTTACTAAACAAAATTAAAGGGACACAGCAACAAGAACGTTAAAAGCTTAAGTTGAGACCAGCCGTCATTCGCTAAATGCACTTTGTCTGTCCCATTCAAACCCAAGTGTTCCTAATTTTCTTTTTACTTTTATCATCTATCTCAACATCGGAACTGGCCGTGTTTCGCTGTCAAATCAACAACGTTCTGCCAACATCAGATCAATGTATAAAAATGCATCATGCCAAATTTGTGGAGTGCTCTACACATGCGTGCATGAAATTCCGCTAACAAGAGGCCTGGCCAATTTTGGCCAGATAATTAACTTAGGGAATTATTCCGTGGGTTATCATGCAGCAGCCATGCTAGAGGGGCAGCCCAGAAATTTTGTAATAATTACAACCGATACATAGGCGCCCCATTGTTTCATGACATCAAGAATTTGGTATGTAGGAAAAAAGCTTCTAGATGACTGCACGAGGCATTTAAAGTTAGTAGAAGGCAGTGAGTCAAACCGTTCATTATTCCGGTTCGGTTTTGGTTCGGGTTAATGAGCTTTGCATTTGTTCCGGTTCGGTTCCGATGCGGTGCTGTATTCAAAGCAAGGGTTCGGTTATCGGTTCCGCAAAGCGTGTACCGATTCAAGCGGTTCTTAAAAAAAAAAAAAAAGTCTACAGCACACAACTGTTTAAAACAAAAAGTGTCTTGAACATGGCCTAATCTGCATTAAACAATACAGGTTATCGGAACCCATGCTGTGGAAACGAGGAGAGCAAAACATATATATGCTTGATGTCGTTTTGTGATCTTGACCGTTCATAGCAATCACTGTTTTATGAAAATGACTTGACTATACAGGCGCACGGAAACAGTGCCAAAGTACAGCACACTCACGCATAAAGTCAATCAGCCAGAACTCTGAGTAACAGCTTGATGGTTGCACGCACTGTACTCCCAAACTACGCACCCCGTACGACTAAACGCCTTGCTGAAAAAGTTGAATTGAGAAGACAACTAGGGGCGGTCGAAAAATAATTAAAACCAAAAAAGAGACGAGAAAATAAACGGCCGACTTGCTGCTTTTGTAAAACACACACATAAAAAAGAATATTCAAGCAGCGTTTATTAGCTACTCTGGGCGATTGACGTCGCGGCGACCTGCGCAGCAGTGTGCTGCACGTCGCGGCTTCGCTTCTTCACGCCTCCAGACTTTGCTATCGCGTAACAAAAACGCCAACAACCGTCTGCGTGTTTGTTTTTTATCTTGATTGTTTTTTTAGGAATTTTGCACAGGAGCAAGAAAACAAGATAAGCACCCACAAAACGAATGACTCTTAAGCCTCTTGAAATAGTCAGGTACATCCCGTTTTATATTACGATGAACCGTGATGGACTCTACGAGCTACACGAGCCAATCCATTTCTCGTAGCTTGTCACGTGACTTCGGGCTCCTCGCGTCGGTCCGTCCAGCCGGAAGGACTCAAGACACGCTCTAATTTATCGATTGGCTCCGGTGACTCGTAGAATCCTTTGCGTTCACCGTAAAATTAAACAAGGTAAAACAAACTGCAGATGTGAACGCGCATGCGTCGACATGCCCATGCCAAATCGTGCTGCACATAAACCTAAAATATGTTATTTATTTCATTAATACTAACTCGTGTCCGTGTAGCCGTCGTCTGTTTAGCCTAATCTTCGCCGCCCACGCCACCGTCCCGAATGTTAATTTGACTTCGCTCCGCTACCGGCTCACATTTTATTTCCCCACGACGTTTTACAAAAACCGGTAACTGCCGCATGAAATTTTAGTTCTGGTTGAATACAAAGTGTCTGAGTACGATTAAGGTTTATTTCCCTTTCGCTAAAAAAAAAAAAAATAGCGGTTCTGCACCGAGTTTCTGTTAGGGTTCGCGTTCGGTTGGACACCCTAGTACACATTGATATAAGTGTGAACGCGAACCGTTAGCCCCAATGAAGAAAGAGTAAAAGTATTTGAAACAGGGATCGGATTGACATAACGATGAGCAGGCCGTTCTAAATTGCTAACACTAAACGTGTTTTTAAATTAACCCCAGTTGCTATAGCGTCTTGTGTCGTGCAGCATGCTTATATTCCTGTACTTCTCGCCGGCTTTTTACAGGATTCGACTAAACATCGTGTGCAAAAACAAACAGCGGTTTAAGTTCGAGTTTTAAAATTACGGTACATGGGACATTTTAGAAATATTGAAAACGTCTGTTTTGTCTGGATTGTATATCTCTGAAGGTCCTTGGTTTCATTTGGGAATTTCGTGCTTTTAGACACGCAAACAAGTATTTATAAAGTTCATTAATAAATATATATATATATACATAAAATACATATCATTCGTTATTTTATTAGGCTACTTATACATTATTTTACGCGTTAGCATTAGTGTCCTCGTACATGCGCTCACCTTTTACGGTTTGGAGCGCTTGGAGCACTCACAGTTCGCAACGTCGCCACGGGCCCTCGCCACAGCCGCACTGACTGTGGAAACTAGCTAAGAAACACCTTCTGCAAGTTCCGACGGATGCCGGCGGGTTGCATATTTTGAGTGGCTAGACGACAGGACGCATAACAATTGAGGCCGCACTGAATTGGCTGGTTATAGGGACCGACGCCCTTACGTACCACCTGCAACCGAAAATCCCCCTCTGACGTTCCCTTTCTCCCATTTTGGCACCGTGCACTGGGGGACGGCAAGTGTATCACTGGGGCGCGTGTAAACTCCCCCCCCCCCCCTCCCTTCCCTCCCCCCGTTTGAGGCGCATTCACACAGCAGAAAGACGCGCGTCGTGTGGTGAATTGTTTGCTTATTTTTGTAATGAAAAAAGTCGCGCGCCGAGGAGAACGACGCAGGGAGACAACGCCTCGGAACCGAATTTTTCCCTCGACGCGCGCGCTTGAGCCAATCAGCGAGCGTCCGGACATGACGTGTAGCCCTTTTTCGGTTAGGAAATGTTTTCGCTGTTGTTATTTTCGACTCACAATGATGGCGAAAAGGCAGATGGGGTCGGGGGATTCAGTGCACTCGCCAAACGTGGCTGGAAGCATTTCAGCGTGGAAAGAAGCAAGTCGATTGGAACATCTGACTGTCAGCAGTGTTTTATGTGCGTGTACGACGACGTGAAACTACTCTTCATCGTTTGCGCGAAAGCTGCCACCGAAGCTCGCGGTGTGTTCCCACCTCCGACTGTGCGAGAGCGATCACTCCCAATCTTTTGTGTAGTCTTTGTGTGCACCCACCACTACGGAATACAACAGTTCTCCATCGAAAACACTCTAGCACAAGCTGCGTGCAGTGTTAAAAGTACGGGCGCGAAGGCTCTGGGACGCGCCGGCGTGGCACCGTGCTTTGTTTGCGGAAAAACGCGGCAAACGAGCACCTCCTGAAGCTGGCCGTTCGAGTCCGTGCCTTTTGCCAATGCTGCTTATAACCGGAGTGTAAACGTATATATAATCATCGCCGTTGTCCATTCAGTGAAGACGGTTGTCTCCCACCGAATATGCAATCGCGAAGGCAAGGCAACAACAATCGTGCGAAGCAGACGAATAAAAAATTCCGTGTTCTCGCAACAAACTCGTGATTCCACGAGAAGACGCCGCCGTCGGGTGGCCCTTTGCGACTGCTTCGTATTTGACGACGTCGGCGTCGAGGTCGACCGCAACGCGCGTCTTTTGCTCAGTGTTAATGCGCCTTTACGCCGTGGCGCGGCGGTAGTCTGGGGCGGATTTTCTACGCGCCCACTGATACTGCAGTTCCTGTATAGCCTCCCCGCGGGAGTTATAGTTGCGTGTCTGTTTTCCACGTGCCGCCGCGCAGCTATTCGCCGAGATCCAATCACGTGAGGAGCCGGATCAAATGCTGTGCAGGAAAGGAGACGATCCACGCGCCCTGCGTACGTTCCCCTGCTTTTAAGAGCACCGCCGCTATTTGCCGAATTCAGCCACGTGAGGAGCAGGATCGACCTGCCGTGCAGAAAAGACCTGCGCTACGGGGATGAACGCGCAACTCCGGCTGTCAACTCAAAGGCTGTGTTCAAAATCTAACCCAAATGGATCTGAGTTACTCCGGCGGGTCATGTCACGTGACAGCACAGATAGAAAAGCGGTGAACGCGGGTAGGTTTTGGAACGCCAAGGTACAAAACCCTTACCCTGGAGTAAGATCGAGTAAATTTCGGAACACAGTCTAAGGGATACAAACACGCAACGCCCACTGCTGGACGGCGGAGCAAGCGCGCGTTGCTATGTGTGACGGACGACGTAGCGTCATCTTAGAGGAAAGTCCAACCGGCGCAAACGGCGTTACCATATGGCATATCAACAACCGCTAACAAATACGCCCCCACCCCCTCCCCTGTTCACGACGCTTCGCGGCGACAGTCTGTGGATGGCTTAATACAGAATATTAACCCACCTTGTCCCACCCGTACACGCCGCTTCGCGGCGCCCCGCCGGCGGACCCAGTACGCCCTAGTCTCACTGTCCCCCACTGCACCTCTGTTGCTATGTGTTGCGCCACACCGTTGCTGTCCAAAACCAGCCAATCATGTGCGACCGCCGCTTGCTATGCCTCCTATCGCCTAGCCTTTCGAAAAAGCGGCCGGCGTGCCGGGGCGCGCTTTGGACACATTCGGAAGTTTCTGCCGCCGGCTTTGGAGATCTGTGGATGCACACGGCCTGCGGTTCCGTAACTCGGCCTACCACGCCGTTCTTCACGCGCAGTTACCTTGTCCCGAGGCCGTAAGCGTACGGTGTCGTCGCCCCTGTGTGCAGAACAGTGTGCACAACAACGAAGTGGCTTTGTCGTTTTCTGCGCATTGTGCGCACGTCTGGTTGTAGCAGCGGGGAGAGGGGTTTCGAGAAAGTCCACTCCGCAAAAAAGTGCTGATAGGCTGCATTTATATATATAACTGCTTCGCGAAAGGCAAAACGCATTTAATCGAGAATCAGCGTGGTGGCAGCTGTGACTTGGTCCCATTTGTAACAACCAGTCGTGATGAAACTGATTCTTGTTTGTGTGCCTCCTTTAATACGTATAAAACGGCACATCAGCAAGTGCGGCAGAATTCAAGAGAACAATAAATAAGAAATCGATAACTCACCAGGTTTTCTTAGAAGTCATCACGCTCATTCGGACACGCGTCTCACTGCTTGGGGAGGCAGCTCATACTGTGCCACACGGAAGCAGACTAGCGCACGTTACTGAAAAAATAGTAAGGAATTATATTTCCAATTACTCAAGGCTAAATTCTAATTAGGTAAAATTACAATTACCCTCATATAAAAGTAAGTGACCGTTACCCCAAAAAGTAATCCATTATTTTCGCGGCCTTACTTACAACTATAATTCTCTAAGAAACTAAAACGAAAAATGTTATTCAAGTTGTTATTGTTGCCACCTTTCGCATTTACTGACCTTGAGCATTTTAAGCAACAGCTGGCTCTCGAAAGGATCAGTCAGATATTTTGCGTCACATCTGACTGCAGATGTCAACTGCTACACTGAACACACTTTGAAATGAGGCAATAAATGGGAGTGCCTCACGAATGCATCATGCTTTGTATTAAGCTTCTTCAGCGAAGTAATGCAAGTACTCTCTACCTCGAAGATAGAGCAAAGCTTCGTCGTTGTAGCCATTGTCTGATATCTGAGTTTTAGAACATCATTCCGGTACCTCCGATACCCCGATAACGACACCCGATAACGATACGATGCATGCGCAAAAACGGCGGTGGAGTATTCGGGTATCGGAACCATCTCATAAACTTTTTCATTGTCGAAATCGCGAAGCTTCGTAAATGGTCATACAACTCGCCAAAACGGGAATGAGAATGTAATTATGTACATCTTACTATACCGGCATATTTTTGCCAGACAGTAGAAGACGAAGTTGGTAACAGTAAGGATACTACTAAATATTAAATAAGGTTTGTATCAACATTCTTCTTCCTTTGCTTCTGGACAGGTGGAGCCTCGGTTGAGATGTTGGTGAATAAGAAGGCGTTTTCAAATTATAGATATAAGACATAAGATTATTAAAAAAAAGTACACTCATTAAAACAATTAAATAGAACGTTGGTTTAACAAGAAATTGTAAACGCACATTTGTCGTGCGTACGTCTGTTGATGCCGTTCAAAAACGCATGGAGCACGGACCGACTGCAGTTTACACCGGTGTTCTTCACATACACGTCCGCTAAGGCCACAAGCAGCGAAAGGCACATAATTAAGACACACTATGGTCCCACTCACCAGTTCACTCTTTCCTCAAATCAATGTCAGCTACTATTTTGTTTTATTTGTAAAAATCTCCGCTTAAGATAAGAAGCGTCCTGCTCGGGTAAATACAGGAGAATAAAATTGAAGACAATTGTTATTTTTGAGGAGCTCGCAAAAAGCTGACGCACAAACGGTTGACTGAGATGCAGATAACCTGACTGGAATTCACATATAAATTGTACCACTCCAGGAGTTGGAGTACAAAAAAGTAGTTAGCTCTTAAAACACGGTCAAATACGGTGAAAAGAAAACAGAAAAAATATATATCCTGTTTTCAAAGAGACGATGAGAATGCAGCAAAGAACGACGACTGCTTGTGGCAATAACACCTTCACATATTATCACATCTCTTTTAGTGGATTTTAGGGTAGACGCAACGTTTTCTCCTCTTGTGATATTATGAAGATGGTCATAGTCAATATAACGGAGAAGGACATTGTTAATGTTTGTTTGCACGCTTACCGCCTCGAGCTCCTTGAAGAAGTACAGAACCGCTTCGTATACTCCGCTCCCCGTCTTCTATCGTAAAGAAAAAACAAAACAAAAAAAAGGGACTAAAAGAAGCGGATATAGCTTGCCCCCCCCCCCTTTTTAAATACCCATTTTTATCCAGACTTTGGTATAGGACAAAAAAATATAAATGCAGGGGCTTGGTGTTGGGAAGAATTGCTTTGGGGAATTGAAGACTGCCAGGCCTCTTTCTGGCAGGTCAATGCGTGTGACAGCGTGACTGCGCGCAACGTTCCAAAAACAAAAACAATATTGTTTTTGTCTTTGCGGGGGCAAGGGAAGGGGGGGGGGGGGGAGTCGTGATAAAAATGTAAGGGATTACAATGAATCCGTTACATAAATATGTAAGTAAATTAATTTACAATTACTCTAGCAAATATGTAATTATTCCGATACAAAATTAGTCATAAATGTAAGGGATTACAAGTAATTTCGTTACTTGTAAGGGATTACCTACAAGTCTGCAATGAAGGACTGGGTTGCTCCACAACCTATTTTGTCAAACAAAACACTATGCGCTCGTTGGAACAATATTATTTTTTTTTCGTTAAAGCTTTTTTTTCTAGGTTTTGAACAAGTGGAAGTAGCATGGTTACCTATCAGGGCTATAAACTGGATGGTGCAAAATCGCCCAAACTTTCTGCTCTATTGCGACCATTGTGCATCCTGCACAATAATCGCACCATGCTGAATAGCATTCTGGTGCACCGTAATCATACCAGGTGGAAGCATGCCCGGTCATTTATTCTCTGTGTTTCTACGCAGCTTTTCTAATGGGTTCTTGTAGTCGTTAACTTTGATATTCACTCCAGGCTCTTTAAAACCTTTCGAGTAACGCCATTCGGGCTCAGCAATTGCAGTGAGCGTAACGTTACCCGCATAAGTCTTCGAGCTGTATTGACGTGAAACTTTTTTTGGCTAGTTAATTTCGTGAAGCCATATTTTATGAAGCCGTGGCTTTTGACTTCACATAACATCACCATATTGCCACGCGCGTCGGCGAGCGACCGCGTGCGTGGCCGAGTGGTTACCGCGCTCGACTGTCGCGCGGAAAGTCAAGGTTCGATTCCAGTCAGTGGAATGTTCTTTTATTTATCCTTTCAACATTACGTTCTCGTGAGTTCGAGATCATTCTCATCTGATCGAGTTCCGAATGTTCTAGTCGTCGAACGTTCTAGGCCGATTGTTCCAGAAGCCAACGCGCGTACATAAGGGGCTCCGTGTGGCGATCTGCAGTCAGTTTCGCCCCAGCGTTCGATTCTGCTGTCACGCCGACCTCGACGCCCGCGACGCTCTGCTTTGTTTTGTTTCCTTTTCCTGTTATTTTGGGCACAAGTTCGCCCCATTAAACGTTTCCGTTTTAATAGTTATTCTTTGTTTCACTTTGTCATTCGTGACAATATGGCGTAATTTTCGATGCTAAATTTAGCGGGGAAAATGACGTCAGATTGCTTCATGTCGCGTGACCATACACAACATCAATTTCCCTGCAAAAATTAAGGGATAAGTTAAGTCACGTGACGTCATGACGTGATCTATACAAAAATGCAAGAGCCCACTTTATTTAGCGGGAAAATTGACGAAAAGTGATCTCGCCGGCAATTCACTTTCCCGGCTAAATATAGCAGAAAAATTATGGCACCTGACCTACACATAAATTCAGGTTATCCGCTAGCAGTCGTTCCCCATACTGTGTGGCCGCAGGACAACCTGTCGGGGAAACCTATTGGGTGATTGAGTCAATGAGTCACTGGGGTGGAAGGGGAGACCTGGAGGCACAGCTCTAGAAGAAATGCCTGAAGTTACTAGCGTTTGTGATGCAAGAACCTTCCACAAATAAACCACAATCTACCTTTTGGAAAATATGTGCTGCACGCGACTGGGTCCAAGACTAAGTGGCTAGAAAACAATGCGTGCGCAAGGCCTCTCCCACCTGTTAGACATCCAAATCGTCAGCCACATCCTGTTTGCCCATTGAGCCGCTGTGACCCGGGATCCGGTCAAAATGGTCCCGGTCAAAATGGTCCCGGACACAATGGTCCCGGACAAAATGGTCCCGGACAAAATGGTCCCGGACAGAATGGCCCCAACTGCCAGTCCGGACAAAATGGTCCCAGCGTGGCATTATTTATTTGCTGTTTGCAGGTTTTTTGTATTTTCTACTCTTGATGGATATTAGCAGCGGCTTATAACTTTGTGCACACTGTACGTACTTTTTGAGGGGTGTGGGTCATATGATTACATTTTCGTATTAGGCCTTCGCTTCAGCAGCGTCGACTTCTTGTCTCTTAAGTGGTCTACGTAATAAATACGCTCATGATTGCGAAATAAAATTTGTATTACTTTAATATGCAATGTTCAGACAGAGCGATGCTGTTTCTGAAAAATAGAACACGGTGGTACGACAGGTTCATTAAAAAAAAAAACACGTCAAGAACCTGTAGTACATGTATTATAATGATTTTCATTCCGAATATCGTTTTGACGCTCGATAGCGCTAATTTTAAAACAGGTTCTGGCGATAGAAAGATATTATATCACTAGAAATCAAGAACCTTTGAGAAATAGAGCTACATGGTATTTATAGAAGGGATTTAAAATTTGTTTCAAATGATTATAGTAATGGAAATGTTGATATTATCCTTGAACGTGTGTCAAAATAAAAGTACCAAACAATTGTGTCCTATAAAGAGCGCTCAAAATATTGATAAATTCACCTGGGACCATTTTTTCCGGGTTGGCACTTGGGACCTTTCTGTCCGGGACTATTTTGTCCGGGACCATTTTGACCGGGACCATTCTGACCGGGACCATTTTGTCCTACACCCCTGTGACCCAGATACGGCTCCCCTAAACTCGCCTTTTTTAACCATCGTGGGTTATCTTCTGCCCCGACGTCGACACAAAGAATCCATCTTCCCTTTCTACACGGCCAGAAGGAAAAGAGAGAGGGTACTAGAACCATTTACTCTCAAACCGATGTTTCTACAAAAGGTCAATTGCATAGCCATTTGTGTTTTTATGTCTAGGTAATCAGGGATGTTTTCATTGCATTCTTGCTGTTTTGCTGAAGGGCGACTGTAGTATTTCAAATTTTTCATTAAGTTCACCACACTAACCAGGTGGCGCCACAAACTGCTACAGCAATTCCCATAGCCAGGCGGCGCTACTATTCAACCATCGGGCCTTGAGCCCCGGCTTGTTTGTTTACCAATAAACGGAGTACGTGTTTGGACCTCGACGCAGTCAGACGTGTCATCTCTTATGGGGCGTTCCCGCCCTTGGGCCCGCCGGTGCCTGCCACCTCGCCAGCCTCGCTTCGGCATGTAAGACTTCGTCATTTTCCGCAGGCCCACGTAGGCCCTGCGTTTCTTTTATTTCACGGGAGACCGTTTTTCCGAATCACAACATTTTGGCGAACGAGCATGGGATTATTTTTTGCGGATTTCGGAACCCACCGCCGCTTGCGCGTCGCAGCCGGTGCTGCTTGTCCCTCGGCGGGAGCTCTTTGTTTTGCATAACGGCGGCCCACCGCAGAGTTTTTTTTTTCTCCGAACCGTACTCCCCGTCCGACGGGTATTTTTTTAACAAAGAACGGCGCCTTTGTCCG
This sequence comes from Ixodes persulcatus, assembly GCA_013358835.2. Taxonomy (NCBI): domain Eukaryota; kingdom Metazoa; phylum Arthropoda; class Arachnida; order Ixodida; family Ixodidae; genus Ixodes; species Ixodes persulcatus. The sequence continues at coordinate 41,023 of JABSTQ010006123.1, forward strand.
CTGTATCCAAGATGGCGGCCGCGCAGGGTCGCGTTCCCGCCGATTTCCTCCCTACGCCCGGTGAGCCGGTAGCACCGTGGCTTACTTGGAGGCGCGGCTTCCTTAACTACCTAGAGGCGACCGACGCCGAAAGTTTTCCGCCGAAGCGGAAGAGGGCAATTTTGTTGTCCTTCTTAGGAGAAGAGGAAATCGCGTCGTTGATGCGTTCAACCTCGCCGGTCCAGCCGTTAACGCGGACCAAGATGAGTTTCAAGTTTTGTTGTCCGCTCTGGACACTCACTTCGCTTCCGCTCAAACGTCGTAGTTGAGCGTAGAAAGTTTGTCACAAGGGTACAAGGCCAGGGGAGACTGTCCTCGAGTATCTTGGGGCGCTCAGACGCCTTGCCTCGTTTTGCGACTACGGAGAGTCTTTGGAGAGCCGCGTCGCGGAAATGTTTATTTCGGGAATCCGTAACACGGAAGTCCCAGATCGTCTAATCAGAGAGTCCGGCGGAGCTAACGCACCTAGCCTCGAGCGTGCTGTCCAGTTAGCGCAGCAGTTCGAGCGGACGTCTCGTGATTGCGATCTCTTCCGACGTTTGTCGTTGACGCGACGAGTCCGAACACGCCGCACGTGGTCGAAAGGGTCCAAGATGGACGCGGTCGCGACGGGGGATGGTCATGGCGGGCAAACACCCCGCCGCCGCGAGTCCTCCCCTCCGAGTCGTGAGCCTCCTCCTCCCCCTTCTCCGTCGACACGCGAGCCCTCTCACTCTCCCCCCTCGAGGCGCGAGCCTCCCTCTCCTTCGTCGGGACGCGAGTCGCGTGAGTGGTCCTTTCCTCCTTCCCCGCGTCGAGACTACCGCCGGGAATCGCGAGCTCCCTCTCGACCGTTCTTCGGTGCGCGCCGACGTGACCCTCCTCCCGGCGCGAGTCATCCCGTTCGCGAGGGCGGTTGTTATTTTTGTGGCAGGAGAAGCCACCCGAGAGAAGAATGCCCGGCCTCCGGAGCCACGTGCTTTTCGTGTGGCCGCGTGGGACATTTCGCCAACGTGTGTCGAAGCCGTCCGAGGGGCGACCGGGATCAACGTCAATTGGCCCTTCCTGCTGGGCGGCGGGCCTCTGCCCGCGGCTACTACGAGCATCGTCACGCGGGGCCTGACCCGACAGGCACCCCCGTGCAAGGAGTCTGCATGTTCTCGGATGACGACGACGAGTTGCGGCCCAGCGTCTTCACGGTGGGGTCACCCGGTGGTCGTCAGGAGCAGCGACCCGGTCCCCAGCGCCGGAGCTTCACCGCCGATGTAGAGGTGAACGGTTTCCCTCTCTCCATACTCATCGATACCGGCGCTGAAGTTTCCATTCTGTCAGATGCGACTTTCAACCGCATTAATCGGAGCGGCCGCATCAAGTTGTCCAAGCCGCCGCGCACTTTAGTGCACTACCTGAAGGGTTCCATTCCCGTTTTGGGCTGCTTCCACGCGAACGTCGTCTTCAAGGGTCGCTTCGCGACCATCCTCTTCTACGTTGTACGCAACGGACGTTCCCTACTTGGAGTCGACGCGGTGCATGACCTCAAAATGATTTTGTCTGGCGTACCGCTAAAATGTTTTCCACGTCGACGCTGCTGCTCCCGGAACAGCCGTCCCGGGACATTTAACCGAGGCTGAGGCCCGCAGCCATCGTCCACGGCGGACTCCAGTCCGTCCACCCATTTTTCTCGTGCCTTTTGGCACTTCGTCGTCGGCTGTCCCTGCACCCCCAGGTCCGTCGACCTCTTCCAG
>JABSTQ010006124.1:0-70000 GCA_013358835.2 Ixodes persulcatus
AGCCCGCAGGTCCGCATCACACTGCGAACTATGTCCGGTCTTCGCAGGCATTCCGGGTTTGTCAACGGCTAATGCGTCATCCGTCAAACCAGGTGATAACGCTTCTACCGCGCCTTCAGCTTAGGGAGAGGGAGAAAAAGAGAGGAGTAGAAAGAAAGCAGCCCAGAACGGGGGTACGCTTACAAAGGCTAATCTTCAGGCCGATCTCGACAATGGACCCAACCAGAGGATTTGTCACTTGTGCCCAAGGTTGATAGTGCAGTGGATATTATGCGTGGCCTTGGGCTTTTAGTCAGGTTCCGTGCTCTGCCTTATCACCAGCTTCGAGACTGTAGTCACGTGACCCTAACCGGAGACACGATTGGCCTAAAACACGCATAGCGTCTACCCTGCTGCCTATGCTGATTGAACAGGACAGCTCTTTGAAGGCCAGCTTTTGAATTTCTAAAGAGGCTGTCCAGCCCAAAAGTGATTCTAAACGGGGCAAGTTTGAAGACACTATGTTTTACGTCGTATAACTCACATTAAAATTTAGAATGAAGAAATAAGCGCGACGATATTTTGCGCACGATGTCCACAAATAAATAAATAAATAAACATTTTTTTTATTAATAAATTTAAAATTCTTTGTACACTGTTAGGTTCGCGTTTTTAAACTTCAAATTTTTTTTACGAAAGAGTTACACATAAAATACACCACGGACAGCACATCGTCCGAGTTTCAACGCTCGATGAAACGCCGACGCTGGCTGACAGGTGGTTGCGATGCTGCGCGAACAATTTCGGAAAGATGCTACGTAGGATACGCCGAGCGCAACGGCTTCGCGACCGTTCGAAGGGCAAAGGATTCGCGACGACATAGTAGCGTCTTCCAACCTCAGTAAGCTAACGGGGCTCAACAGTACCACGCTCACATTTCCGCAGAGCGAGCGCGGCCGGCCAGATGGAGGCGCAGATGCTCTCGCGTCGCGATTGCTACGTCGTTGCTCTGCCTACACTGATGACATGTGCACTGGCAGTCGAAGCAGCCCTCCCGAGACTTCATTCGAGTCCAATAGACAACTTTTTAGCGCGATAGACTCTCGTAAAAGTGAGAGTTGAAGTCGCTTTGGTTGGCGGCGTAAGCGGCGGCTTTATGTTTGTTGACACCTGCACCGACAATGACAAATATGGACAGAAACATTAAATATAAAAAAATAAAGCACTCGGAAAGAAATACAAACATGGCAGGGGCACGGGCAAAGTAGGGGACGTTAACGCTACGGAATGCATATACATACAAAATACACTGGAAAAGACAAACATAATTAAATCTAAAAAACGGAATTAAGTTTTCAACGCCGAGGTAAGGCAATGCGAAGGGAGTGCAGCAGGCAAAAAAACTGCAATAGTCCTATAGGCAGCTAAGGACGTATTTGCGATCGCGGTTATAAAGCACCGGCGACGTACGCCCCATGAAGCTGGGTAAATAAAATTCTCGTCCCGATCGAGCGCGTGGATGACTCTTTTTTTACTTTCCTACCTCTGCAATGCAAAAAAAAAGGTCGCGGGTTTATAGCTTAGGCGACACAAATATCGATAAGCCATTGGCTATGGCAGTGCAATATTGACCAGCCTATACCTTGACATCACCAATATTGGAAAACTCTTGGCTTTGACAGTTTAATATTTACCAGCTTAAGCCAGCGTATATTCAATATCGGAAAGCCATTCGCTCTGACAGTCTAATATTGTACAGGTCATGCCTGCGTATATCCAATATTGGAAAGTTATTGGCCTTGACAGTCCAATATTGGACAGCCTATGCCGGCGTATAGCCAATATCAGAAAGCCAGTGGCTCCGACAGTCCAATATTGGACAGCTTATGCCGGCGTGTATCCAATATTGGAAAGCTATTGGCTTTGACAGTCCAATGTTGACCAGCCTGTGCCAACGTATCACCAATATTGGAAAACCACTGGCTTTGATAGTCCATTATTGTCCAATGTGATTCCAATATTGGGAAACATATGGCTCGTTGGGCCACTGTTGGGCCATTCTTTGCCACATCAAATCCAATGTTGGCCCAATACGGTGTGCTGCCTGGGTGGTTTCCCTGAACAATGTATATGCGTCCGATCCTTCTAAACACTTTTCCGCCGTTATTCGTCCCGTATGTCGTGCGAGCCTGTTGATTCCACCGAAAGAGGCTGGATGACTTGCTTCGTAGTACACGGCTTTGCTCCCCTTCTTTTGTGACGAAGACATGCTTTCTGGGCGCACCGCTTTGTTGGTCGGTAGTGTCGAGCTCGAAACGTCGTCAGGTTCAGGTGACAATAGATGAGAGAGGAAATGGCGCCTCTCATCCAGGGAGGCTGCCTGTTGTACAGCTCGTAGTGCAGAAGCTCTACAATGCTGGATCCCTCAAGCGGCTCTCCGTGAACCACCAGCGTTCCCTCGGGGGTGTAGGCAATTACCAAGGAAATCGCGCTGAGGAGCGTCTCGACTTTCCCTTGGTGTCGTGGGTGAAAAGCGGAAAGAATTTCCTCGTAGTTAAAGTAATCCTTGTCTAGAATTTCTTCCATGCTCTCTCGACCAGGCGCTGTGAGGTACGAGGTGGTGCGATAGAAACGGGATCAACAGGAGCCGCTTCGGTCGGCGATGAGGTCGGTGATCCTGCACTCCGCTGCTCAGGGGAAACAGTACGAAGGCGCTTCGGTGCTGAAGTGACCGAAGAAGAAGACGCACCTCGACGAATGGTCGCCCGCGCTTTCAGGGTCCTTCTTTTAAACCGATCGTGATTCACGATGGTCACTGGCAGGTTTTGTTTGACCAATAACCTCGTGACGCGATCGAAATGAACCAGAACTGGCAATTTCTTTGAACGTGAAACTAAATAGGAAAACAAGTCCACAATGTTGGATCCCTGTAGAGGTTTTTCCTAGATCGAAATTTCCAAGGTTTGCGGGTCCCAGGCGAGCACCGGTTTCAGTAGCCCCAGAAGAGATCGACCCTTTTGCCGGTAGGGTTTGCTGAAGTAATTGACTATGACGGAAGGGTCGTCGTCATCCCCACGCTCGCTCGTCTGCGTTGTCCGTTCTTCCATGCTAATGGGTGTCGCTCTAACCTCTTCACTGTGTGCGCTACTCTCATTCGACGTGTACGGACGTAGCATTTTGTGTAGCGTTTGAAATTATTTTCTTTAGCTTGTTGTCGTGCGGTTCGTCGTCTTCTTTCAGAATCTCGGGAATGTTCTCTCTGTTATGTACGAGATGGTACTTTTTCATGCTTCTCAGACTCCGATAGCCTTTGCGATGGCTCTTCCCCCGATCGTTGATATGAGGCCTAGAAGAGCAGGAAGGATCAGGGGTAGGAAACCTCCCTTCAATACCAACGTCTTTCTTACGTTCTTGTGCTCGTCTTTTCGATTTCCCAGTGACCGTATGACGGGTGAAAATCTCTTCACTTTCTTTTTTATAGCTGCGGAGAGATGGAGGTTTCCGGCGCACAGGTTTAAACAAATTTCCATTATTATTTTCAGATGCTTCTCCTCGGCGTGACGTAGTAGTGATTCTCTTTGCCTACACGATTTGGCTTCCGACAACAGGTGCAAGAATCTTGCGTGCTTGGCGATGCGGTTCATTAGGAGACGGACGTGTCGTACACGACTTCCGGACGCTCGTCCGGCAAGATTTTTGCTCTCACACGGAAATTATCGGGACAAGTTTGCGATAGGTCGATCAGAATGTAACTGAACGGCGTTCTACACGCGTCCGAATATATACGCGGTAGAACCTGCCCCCTGCTACCCCCAAAGAGCTGTCGGGATAGCACTTGTAGCTGATCGGCAATCCTAACAGAATGGAATATAATTAAGGCCGAAGAATTTAAGCTTGTTGTTCTAAAGTACGCGTCTTGGAGGAACATGTTCTGCGTGATGAAATTGACCGAAGCATTATAGTGATGAGCAGCTCCTATAAAATATTCACAAATGTCTTTGAGCTTCGTTCGATTTGCGAGAAAGTCGTCGAATATGATCAGCGAGTCTCTTTCGGGGTCCAAATTTTGCGGGATCTCCTTGGTGAAAATGACCCCGCTCGTCTCCGAAAACCAGCTCTGGGGAAACACAAAAACGTAGTAGACGACGTGAAACTCTTTGTCGAACATTTCTCTTCTAAATCTCAACAATTTGCGAACATACGTACTTTTGCCCGATTTAGAGGATCCAATCATCGTGATTGACGCCGGCGTTTGGAAACGAAATTTGTCCAGGCCCGAAGACATGTCGGTGACCATGCATGCTACGCTCGTAGACGAGTGAAAAGAAGGCATCGCAGACACGTTTCTATATACTCGCGCGAAGCACATTCCCGCGCGGCGGGAGACTCGCGCGGCTTTTGCTTCACGATAAATGCTCACACGCGTCGCAACAGTGCGGTTTATAGCGACGCCCGAACGTATAAACAAATCACAATGTTTACCCAACGAAGGATATCCGATAAAAAGAAAAAGCGGATGCTCCCCAAGCTCGGAGCTGACCGCGCGATACAAGTACGTACCTAACAGGAATAAGTCTAGACATGTTAGGACGTGTCTCGAGAGCAAGAAAAAGATCCATCCTCGCTTTGTGTCTTTTTTTTTGTCTTTATTTCAAAAATCAGGTTACAAGGCGGAGCAGCAGGAGAGCTTTAAAGCGGGAGAAGGAAATTGCTTGCGCACGAGTATGGAAATGTGTCGGTCGTTCCGTCGGTAGTCGCTCGCCGAGAAAGCTTGGATGCACTCGCGGAGCGGTACACCGCAACACAGGCGCGCACCCACGTATAGACAATAAAGTCCGCACGTGTGCGACAGAGTCCCTTGAATTCTTCTCTTGGAGTAGAAGAAACTCGCTGCGCCTCCAATGAAGTCGTAAAATTGCCCGTGAATCGGAATCCTTCAGAAACTGTCAAAATAACTGATTGCCTTGTCCTTTGGGCATACGTAGAAAAGAACCCAGTGTTCACCGAACAAAGATTTCGGTGCCGTATTCACTACGTAAAGACCGGGTGACGCTGTCTCTTGACCAATCTCGTCGCACGCGAACGTGCTACGAAACCAGGGACGCGTGCAATGATTTCCCGCGAACATTGAGTAAAATTCGTTTTCTTCCATTTCAAGCGGCAAACTTGACGTTTCTCTCCTTGTCAATTTCCAAAACGCGAGGCGTTTCTGACATAAAGAGAATGGTGATGGCTTTAGATAGATCTTGCTTGAAGGTCAAGGTGAGTCTCACTTTCGCCGTGGAGATTGGAAAAAGACTCTGCTCTTCCCTGTCCGGAGTCAAAATATAGTAGAGCAGATAGGAGTCTTTTGAGAAGGCACCTTTAGAGTAGGGGACGTCTCTTCGATTGAGGCGGTGTTGGAAGCTCATATAGGCCTTCATGTACAGATCTTGACCAAAATCAAACTGCTCCGTCTGCTGAGATCCGCCCACGTCCAGGACCGCCGTTTTCAAGTTGAAGTGTTCGAGCTTGAATGGGTCGTGCTCGCGACTTCCCTGAAACGCCTCACTCTTCACGAAAGCGACGAGGAGCTTTGACGGCACTCGATGCGGATACAGATCGTCGAGGACAATGTGCGACACACCGGGCGAAACGGTTCTGGTCTTGATCTCGACCCCACGTAGTAGATAAGTCGCGGGAGAGGACAGCCGACGTCTTTCGATGCCCACAAGCACCGTCGGGGCAACATGCACGCGTCGAATGTAGAGCACAATGCGAGGAAGTTGGACGACGTGTTTCTGGGCAACCGTCGAAGCGGCCAAGAGCCTGAAATCTTCGGTATTTTGCCGCAGCACGATACGAATATCCACCCCGTTCAAGAGAAGCTTGTCCTGGTGACATATGTCACTGATAAGAGGACAAAACAAATCACAGAGAGTACTTCCTTCGGTTCTTTTAAAACGTGCCATAAGTCCCTTAGCATCGGCGGGAATGTCGAGCTTTTCAGACGTATTTACCGGGTCTTTTTCGTGCAACATCGCTAAAAGAGAGTGATCCCTACTCGTCTGGTGTGCGTGCAGGAGACAGGGGCGGATTTATGGGTCAGGCCTGGGGGGGCGGTAGGCCTTCGGCGGGGGGGGGGGGGGGGGAGGGGAGGGGGAGTCGGGAGTCTGCTGAGATATGACACGGTCCAAACGTTGCCCAGGTCTATTTTGTTGACCAAATATTTGCTATGTCGCCAAAAACTAAACTTCTGGCTGGTGTATATCAATGATTTTATTTTAAAAAAAAGTTGACCTTGGGGAGCTCAGGGGGGGCGGTCGCCCCCCTCCCGCCCCCCCCCCCCCCCTAAATCCGCCCCTGGCAGGAGAATATCGAGATAGGAACGATAAGCATAATTCTCGTACTGGCTCACCAAAGTCTGATTCAGATACACGTGTAAGTATTGAAAAAGGGAGCTTCCAAATGCCTGAACCGGTATGACCTTATCGTGCGTGACAGTTCCGTCCGTCGCGGTGGTGCTCGCGGGATCGCCATTGGCTCACACGATTTTTGACTGGATGTGCAGGAAGCTTGATTTCAGATCGTAAAAGTGAGGTCCTAGAGAGGGAACGTGAAATTCTAAGACGGAAGTGGGTGTTGTCGTGGCGACCGGAAAGAATTCGATATATTCGGACTTTTCCAAATCAAAAGACGTAGGCGGAAGAGAGAACAGATCGAGCTCTCCGCTTGTGCACAGACAGGAACGCTCGTGCAGGGTAAAAATATCGCCCGTCATTTTTTTTTTTTTTTAGGTATCGAAAAAGTCATGCACGACCTTTCGTTTCTTTTGTGGTCCAGAAACTGAACAGCCCCGGCTGGACGCCTTTCTTTTATGCCCTCCGCCAGACTGCAGCTTTTGGAGAAACTCGTCTCTGGTGCTTCTATACGTACGCCCAATTCCCTTCTTTACGGCGTCCTTCAGCGAGGAACCCTGTCTCATTCGCTCTGCGATATCTCTACCCGTGGACACTAATTTTCGACCCAGGTAAGGGGCCACTCGCTTTGTAAACACTGGCGATAGCCTCTGATAAATGTCCGACAGTAGTCCGCTCCCAACTTGGAACAGGGGCCCGGACACAAAATGCGTGAGCGGTCTTTCTCCGGAACCCGAGAAATGTTCTAAACAACACGGTGGGGACTTTACGTGCATTTTCTCAAATGAAGAGTGGCTGCAACGCGACCCGATCCGTCCAGAAATGGGATGTAGCTTCCTCTCTCGCCAACAAGCTCAAGACAAATGGTGCTGACTTCTTTTACGATCACCTTCTTATATTGTGGTAGATTGAAAGAATACGATATCATTTCGTTTCGTTTTGACACTACGAATGGCACGACTCTCAAGAGAGGGGCTTTCACGTCGCCGACGTGCTCCGCTTCTATGATATCGCAATAGGTAAAAATGTAACTGCTGGGAAAAAATATAACATCGCAGTCTGCCACCGAGAAGGAAGTGTACACGCTTTTCTGGCCGAAGCCAAGCATGTGGGCAAGTGGGCATTGATTAAGATATACCCGCTGTGGTGCAACTGTAACTCTATGACTTTGATGTATGGATTATAACGAAGCAATATTTTCGAGGAATTGAGCTTAAGATGAGACTGGTAGGCGCTGTTTATCGCGTTAATGAGATCTTCTGGCGATTCGTAGAAGCCCTCGAGGATCTCAATTCGGTCCTGAGTCATCAGGTGCTTAACCCTCGTCAGCTCTACCTCTACCTCCCGATCGAATGTACCTTCCTCCACGGGGCTGCCTTCCACGGGCTGACCTGTTCCAAAAATGATCTCTGCAAATCCGAGTTTTTTCGACAATGTAGGTGACATGCGCAGAGCGTTGTTTCTCTGGAAGCTTATAGAGTAACATTTTCCTCTTCGCTCGAAAATCATCTTGGGACCAAAGAGCTCTCGCAGGGCGCTTTTCACAAGTGCGATAAAGTCTCGCTTTGGCTGTATTCGGAGCTGTTTGGTGCCTTCCACTTTCCCGGCATCCGTAGGCCTGACCAAGTACAGCTCGTTAGATGGGCTCGTCTCATTCTTGATGCTAAATTGGAAATTCAGTTCTTCTAGGGCCACCTCGTACGGTTCATTTAATATAATAGGTTGGGACAATTGTACTTTGAACTTGCTTAAACTATTATCGTGAAAAATTTCCGACGAGGCATTTGAGAATAGATTCACGTAAAACTCATCCCTCATGTTTCTTCTTCGTGACCGATCTGTACGTAGGTCGATAGCAGACTGACCGGACCGCTATCAGGGTTCAGTCTTTTTTTTTTTTCTTTCATTAGCAACCAACCGAAGGAGACACACGGACACAGAGGCATCTTAGATTTAATGAGTTTTTTATTTCCACGAGTCTACGGTATCCACGGTGATGAGGCGATATCGAAGAACGTCGGTGGCCAGGCAATGGATGTAGGTGGCTTCGATGTGGTGCTTACAGTGCATCGCGCGTTTGATGGTCTTCAGCGTATCCGCGATGAATTCCACCACGTCCGTCGTCTCCGATGCGGTCACCTTGGTCAACACCTTGCCCGACCATTGTGATAAGAGCACAAAGGGCTGCTCGTGCGATTCCCACTCCTTGTCCCGCCCCTTGTAGCTCTCGTAGACGTGGGCTATTATCCTGGACACAACGGGGTCCACTTCATATGGAACGAACTTGCCAAAAATGACGAGGTCCACCCGCAGATCGAACGCAGACACAAAGAAGTTGTTTGCTTTTCGATGTGCAGCACAGGCTTCGACATCGCTCCATCGAGTGTGTTCTTCTGCGCAGCCATCGAGACATTCACGCACGAGCATCTTGTCAGATCGTCCTCCTTCGCACAAGTGACGTTCCGAGCCCAAATGTGACAGCTGAATAAACAAAAGCGAACGAGCGGAGCGTCAAAACAATGTATTTCATTTGCATATGAAAAAAAAAAGAAAATAACATTCCGAGCTCTCGAGATATATCAAAACCTGTCTAGACTTGTTCCTGCATGACGGAATTGTAGATAGGCTTCGTCACACGACCTGGAGCAATGACGCGTTCAAATTCCGTGGAGGGTTGTTTGTTTGTTTTTTTTTCACCCAGATTACGAAAGCCATTCCCGAGGTGACGAGTCCGCGAGCACCGTTTGAATCACGCGCGCGAAATCACGTGACAGGAAGACGAGCAACGTCACACGACCATGGTCACATGACCTGCGGCAATGACGGATTCTGCTTTTAACCGTATTACAAAAGCCAAGTAGCAAGCGGGACATCACGTGATCTGAATGCATGCACACACACACACACACACACGAACAACTAAGACGAGTTAAGCGCTATAGGAAGCAATGTGCTTGTAGCTCAGGGGGTAGAGTGTCGGGCTGGTGTGCACGAAGTAGCGAGTTCGATCCCAGCCGCCGCGGAGCCTTTTTTATCGAATAAAAGGGGCATTCACCGCCCAGCGATTCAAATTCTAAACACGTGACCGTCATGTGACCGGAGCGCAGCGCCCTCTTTCGGATGCAGCACAAACCCTGTGCGACATCACGTGAGCACCCTCTGTCGGACGCAGCTCGAACCCTGTGCGCCGCAATTCAAGTCCTATAGCGCCCTCTGTCGGACGAAGCTCGGACCCTGTGACATCACGTGGTTGTTATCAGATGATGACCGCAGCTGTCAACACCTGGTCAACCACGCTTGTGGTTTGAGGTCTGAGGTTTGAGGTTCGTGACCTCACACCTGTACCGCGTACCTCGGGGGGCGGGACCCGGGCGAGCTCCGATTGGTCACTGCCCAAACACCCTGTGGTGACCAGCGTGGGCGTGGCCATCGATTCCCACGGCCTGACATTGGTCACTGGGATGGGAGAGAGGGGGGCCCCGCCCTACTGCGCTGTGATTGGTCGGATTGGCCCCGCCCCGTGGGGCTTTGATTGACAGGTGTGTGAGCTGGTACATTTTTACTACTACCAAAAAGCTTTTTATAGTACTGCACGAACGCACGTTCGTTGAAATCCTTATCACCAGAAAAAAAAACCTTAATACAAAAGCTCGCTTATCTAACTTTTACTCGCGTAGTATCTTCGTTCCGCCCCGATCGCCCTTTTAGTCTGTATTTCCCCGTGTGATAACCGCTCCCATCGCCCTCGCACCGTAGTCCCCTTATATTGTTCGGTGTCCAGAAGAGATCTGAAGGGTGCCCATAAAACGCGCTGTTCGATCTGTCTTGGGGAACGCAAACGTAATTATAATCCCTCAACTAAATCACTAGTCGATCTGTCTGAACATACATTTCAATATGTTCGAGAAAAACTACACCTTCTTCCACCTTTGTAGGGCATAGATGCACAAAACACGAAATTTGAAAGTAGATATAAAAAATCGCACAACACAAGTCGGCCCGCTCGCTAATCACTTGATCAACGGCCTCAATACAATTTTTATAAATAAGACCCCCACCGCGAGCACGTCCAGGTCTTTCTCTATAAATAGGCGATTCACCTGGTAGTGACGACGTTTGGCAGGTAGGCCTTGCACGTTTAACGTTTCCACACGTAGAGATGGTTCCAGGTTCATCAACGATTAAGTGGTAGGCTAGACAAAATACAAGGTAGGCTCGCAGAAGAAAATAGGACCGCACTCGTACTAGAAAGCAAACGCAAACAAAAAGGCGCCGCATATTCGCAATCCCATAGGGGATCGAGACGACTCACAAAGAGGCCTACCACCGGCGATCATCCGGTGGTAGGACAGCTTTATGAATGGAGTGTAGTTACCTGGTTAGAAATTATTATGAACAAAAGTACGGCGATCCTTTTCCGACCTAAGAATAGAAATGTTAGTTCCAATTTTAATATTGTTCTTGGCCTCTCTCAAATTGAACTCGTTCAAAATGTGAAGACGCTTGGAGTTTATTTTAACAACCACATGTCTTGGAATGATCATATTATCAATATAGCTAAAAAACTTTCAAAAGTGCTGGGAAATTTGTACCAGTTTAAAAATATACTGCCTTGTCGTTTAAAATTGCTTATATATAAAGCTCTTTTGAACCTCTTTTAAATTACTGTAGCTTGGTGTGGAGCACTACAAGCCTGTCCAACCTAAATAAATTACATATTCTTCAAAAAAAGGCTGTTCGCATAATACGAAATGTGTCTTTTGACACACACACTCCTCCTCTATTTAAAGAGCTGCATGTAACATCTATTCTTGATTCATATGAGTATACTCTCCTCACACGATATAGATCCACCCTCCGATGTAATGAACCATTTTTCACTTGTATTTCAAATTTAACTCCCATTTCTAAACCTTATGACGTTAGGGAAAGGGAGCGCTGGAAAATTCCATTAAATCGCACGAACTATGGGTTTCAAATGTTAAGCTATAATCTTCCGTTTGTCTTAAATAAAGTTGAAAAACAAAATTTGTCAAACATTGAAAACCTACATCTAAATGAAATTCGAGAACTTTGTTTTTACAAATAAAAAGTAAATATTCTTTGTGAGCTGTAAATACACCCGTTTTGTATATTTTGTTTCCGTTTCCTGTATACATCTAGTCACTAGATGCTGTCGTTCTTCGTTCTTTGTGTATAAGGCCAAATCTTTCCTCTAGCAGCAAATAGAGTATATAAGTGTTTTCTTCTTTTTTTCCCATGTCGCTGTTGCTTGTTTTTCCCTGGTTGCTGTCGTTTGTTACTGTATGCCAATTGTAAAGCTGCAGAGGCCTTGTCAAGTCAAAATCGTTTTGACTTTTTGCCTCTGCAGCCCACATCACAATTTGATGATGATGTAAATAAAATTGATTGATTGATTGATTGATTGATTGATTGATTGATTGATTGATTGATTGATTGATTGATTGATTGATTGATTGATTGATTGATTGATTGATTGATTGATTGATTGATTGATTGATTGATTGATTGATTGATTGATTGATTGATTGGATACACGCCTTCACCTTGTCCCGACCTTTCTTCGGTCCGAGCGGTCTGAGCGTAAGATACGCTTGGTTGGCGCCTCGCAAGTGCCACCAGGTGTTGCCGTTGGCTTCCTAAGTCGCTTTTGCTGTTTCGTTGGCGTCCATTTTGGAATCCTGTTCGTCTGCCGCTCCTACGTAGTTGCTCTTACAGCCGGGATTGCTGTTCGCCGCTGCAGACTGTCCGCCTTCGGACAGTGCTTGCTCCTCGGGCAGGTGCTCCTCGGCTCTGTTGCGGGGCGCGACTAGACCTAGCGTCGTCGCCTCAGAGTCGCGCGCTTCGGTCGCTACGTCCTGGTTGCCGTCGACATTGGGTGTGGGTGCCAAACTCCGTTTCATCGCCAGCAGGTTGGCTGGAGGCGACCCTCGTACGGCTTCCTCCGCCTCGATGCCGTCCATCAAGTGGTCGGAGTTGTCCTCCAACTTGCGGTCTCGGCCATCGAAGCGTACGTCTTGATGCAATCTTCTGCCTCGTGACCGTAGCAATGGCAGGGGGAGGCTTTCCACGGTGTAGCCTTCCTTGAGGGTCAGGCGTACACTCCGGGTGTTAGACTCGGCAGCCTCAAACCCCTTTTCCAGGAATCTAGAGGTCCCTAGTGAGCTCAGATATCTTGCCGTAGCGCTCCTTCTCCTTCTTCACCTGGCCGTTGGGAAGGTCGTACGGTGCCCAGTGGAGCTTTTGCTTCAACGCCGTGTTCGCCGGGTCGATGACTTCGCAACGCCCCCCCCCCCCCCCCCCTTCCCCGACTTGATGGTCAGCTCCTTCGCGTCCACGAACCTTTGCTTTGCAACTCGCGAGTGCAGTCTCAGCATCCAAACGTGGTTCATCTGATGTGGACCGGCTGAGGCCAGGTCCGTCACGGAAGTATCAGAGTGTAAAAATACAGCGTTCGTCACAACATATCCAGGGGCCAGTTGGGGCAGGATAATCTTGTAGCCTTCAGCGTTATCAAAGACAGACGTAACACGGCCTGACGCGGCCGTCTTTAACGCTCCGTCGGAGCAGATGACGTACACGTCCGTACTCGGCGGAGGGCGGAAGTGGAATGAGGCCACGCAGACACGCTCGCACGGCTTGGAAATGAGCGGGAGTTTATGTGTGTTGCTATCGCGTTCCACCCTTAAAGGCGAAGCTTAAGCGTACTCCTAAAATTTGGCCAATCTCAGGGGAACAGGCGCATTAGTCAAATGCATTCTTGTCATAGGTTTAACCAGCGGGCAGCTCGTCTGTGGTAAAGCCGGAGTAGAAACTATATACTGGTAACAGTAACTTTCTTGGCTCTCAAAAGTTGTTCTTTTGACCCAAATGGGACACGTGGGTATTGCGTTGTCGTAGAACCCCTCAATATCAAGCTGTCTGCATGCCCGCGACCTAATATGTCACCCTGAAACTAGCAACGAAAAGAAAATAACTGACACAATTCAATCTCTTACAACGGGAAGAGATCGCGACACCAAACGTAGGGAAGCGTTCAATGAATCCACAGCTACAGTCAGATCATAAAACTAACCTAACAAACGGCACGAATATTTTAGCCCCTTACAAGAAAAGTAAGAACTAATTAACACGCGGGGTCTGATACGGTATTTTTTTTCTGTGCCATAATAGCTCCAAACGCTTAGCCAGAAGTGGAAACTAGGAGATATGAGTGGAGCTCGTCGAGGCAGGGTCAGACTGGCAGAATAGAATTCGGGCGGTATAGTGCAATAGGTCATGGTGTGGTATCACTCGAATAAATAATAAAGCAGCACGGCGCATTATGTCAAAGCAAGCTTTGCGTGCTTGTGCGTGTGCGTGTGCGTGTGCGTGTGCGTGTGCGTGCGCGTGAGCGTGCGCGCGCGCGTGTGTGTGTGCGTGTGCGTGTGTGTGTGCGCGCACGCGCTTGCGTGTGTGTGTGTGTGTGTGTGTGTGTGCGTGTGAGCGCGCGCGCGTGCGGGGCGGGATTATTTCATGTTCGACGCACAGCAGTAAAAGTGCACTGGATTACAGTGACCGTCGCGGTCTGTGAAATACGTCAAAACCCACGCGTGCACTTCCAACATAAACGGTGCACCACCTTTCACAAAATTGCACGCCGCCACTCAACAAGCGCAACCGCCTGCACGCCAAGTCTCAGCCAAAGTCAGCAAACTTATACAAGCGCGGCTCTCGTCAAGCATCCGCTGAGAAGCGCCCGAACGGCCTATTCTTGTTCGGCTCATTGTTTTCGAGCGCTTTCTTTTCACCTAGTATACGGCAAGCACCGCGCGTTTAGTACCTCCTCTGCTAGACGGGATAATTAATGATCTTTCTCCGACTGCGACGGCGTGGATTGCGCGAGTCTGCATGCAGCGCCAATGGGGAGGCTCTTAAGAAGCGGAGAAAAGAGTCCTTCGAGCGTAATAAAAGGCTCGCAGCGGGAACGACGTGCTTTCCTATTTGCCAAATTAGACATTTGTATCGGCTATTGTCCGTACCGCAAGACTCCGTGACACCGCGAGTGCTGCAAATGCTTCTTGCGCTTCCAAGACTCCAATCGTTATGGTTTTCCGAAGAGCCGGAATGGATTGGTGCCTCGCCTTCGTTGGTCCATTTGTGACGAAACTCTGGCGGCGCTATGGGGATTACGAATTAGTCCTCACTTTTGGGCGACTTAACATTAAAACAGAACGAAAAAAAAAAAAAGGCGGGGGGGGGGGGGGG
Organism: Ixodes persulcatus; assembly: GCA_013358835.2. NCBI lineage: Eukaryota > Metazoa > Arthropoda > Arachnida > Ixodida > Ixodidae > Ixodes > Ixodes persulcatus. The sequence continues at coordinate 14,646 of JABSTQ010006124.1, forward strand.
GCACCATATTGCGAGTGTTATGTCCTGGAGATTGAGCGGCCGTGTTGAAGCGGCCCTGAGGATTAATTCGGTATTCACGTCTAGGCACGCGCTGACGGACGCGTAATGGCGTCATCCGGAGCTAATAGAGGCGGCTGTTATCTCGCGGAACTTTGGTTTCGAAGACCGCTCCGCGGGGGGGGGGGGGGGGGGGGGGGGGGGCGGTTCCTTTTCCGCGGACCCTCCTAGCTTTCAGAAGAGGAAGCTTGCAGAAGAGGGGGATGGTCGAGGAGGTATTTTAGTGTTCAAATCGCAGAAGCTATTCATGCCTTAACATCTTATTTTTAATACAGGTGGAACCTTGTTTTATAATGCCTTAGGAGCTCATGTCGCGAAAAATCGGGCGTCGGTGTCGGTGGGACCAAGAATCCCATAATGCAGCTCGCGCCGCCAGTGTGACGCGACACGTGGCTTTGATGTCATCACCCCATCGACCCGCTGAATTTGGCTGCAAAGTTTTCCGCTAACATTAGCGGAAAATGATCCAGTCAAATTTAGCAGAATTTTTTTCTTTTAAATTTAGTGAAAAAATTTTCCGGCAAATTCGGTGGAAAAACTCTAATAAAAAACACGTGACGTCATGTGAGGTCACGTGACACATAACGCTACCGACTAGACCACACACACACACGTTTGCGCGGCTTGGGAACGAGTGCGGGTTTAAAAAGAAGGCTTTGCGAACGGGGCCCGCTAACGATATAGCGTTCCATTCTTAAAGGCGCAGCTTAAGCAACATAATAAAACCGGAGACACGGAAACACGAAGGACACACACAACACCGTCTCAGACACAGCTAAAAAGTTTTATTCACAACACCCTCCCTTTAAAGCGAACAAACCTCAGCCAACGCAGAAGTGGAAAAACAGCAAATGCTAGTATCAGCAAAAGGGGACCAGCCATCGCCGATATCTAATCACCTACAACCGACGAAGCCAACCACAACAAAAATTGATAGAAGAAAATCTAAAAACTACAACAGCAGAAACGGCCGCACTTGTTTATCAAGAACAACTGAAGGAGCGCTAACACAATTCCCTGCTGACGTAACCCTAATTGTTTCCTTCAGAACACGTTTAAACGTATTTAATTATTTGCAAGTTCTCTTTGTCAATTTCTACACGGGAATGCAATTGTTACTCATCTAGATGCTTGACTATTTCGGAGTTGGGCGACTTTGATAGCACTGCCCTTTTGTGCTCTAGAAGAATTTCATTAACACAACGGCCAGTCTGCCGAACATAAGAAAAGCCACACGTCATAGGAATATCATAGACGACACGTTTTTGCGCCCTATGGCTGAATCTCTGTGCTTCTTGCACACTCTTCATATACTCCCAAGAAGGGAGTCAACCGACTCAGGCGAAAGTCGTTTTTTGAAAACTACTCTAGCACCAAACCGGGCTGCCAAACCTTTAAAATTGTGAGAGATGGCCTGAAAAAACGGAAGGCGCACCCGCTGCTTTTACTTCTTTTTTTCCTTTCCCCGTCATTTCGAGGTCACTCAAAAAATTCCTTGCGACACGCAAAATAAGGCCTGCGTGATACCCTGACCGAACAAACTGCGAGAAATGGACCGAAAAGGTGTTACCCCCAAAAATACCACAAGACTTTGCCATGGCATTTTGAAGGAGGGATGACACAACACCCCTCTTGACAGTCTTTGGGTGGCAACTTCGGTACGGCAAAATCGGTCTTGGCGCGTCTTTTCCGTAGCGCCAAAACAACCAAACACAAGAAGAAACTTTTAAACCATGAAACTGAAAAAAAAAACCACTATATGCCGCCTCCAGAGTGAAATTAAGTTCGAGAGTCAAGTTTCAGATGAAAGCGATCAACCCACCAACGCTCAGTCCTTCATTAACGCGAATTAAGATACCATCAACATACCTTCTTACTATCGCGCTTCTAGGCGGCAATGACTGCAGTTTCGCATGTACCCCTCGATCTAAAACGCCAAAATAAATTTCTCACAAAACGGGAGCCAACGACGACCCGATGCAAGCACCTTGTTTCTGTGAAAAGGTGTGCCCATCCACTTCTAGCGCCGTCGATCTACCAGGGAGATGCCACTACCAACACCAATGCCCGTCTGTGACTGAAACGTAACTAGGTTTTCTTGCAACCAATTTTTTACAATATGAATGAGGACCGATTTGTGAAGTGAATAGTACGAGTATTTTATGACGAGTGACACAACTTCACAAGGTCTTGAATGGTGACGGCTTAGGCTTGTTATCAATTCTTCAGAACTGCGAAGCGACAAGGGGTTATCAACCTTGAGAACATTGAAACAAAACTGAAGGAAGTTCGACAGCGCACGCTGCCGCGTACCACTCTCATTAACTGCAATCCTAAACGACAGTTGCGGCAATAGAAACTTCACGGACGAAGCCGTTTTCGTGGCTCCGGTCACTACGGTAAGTGCGGTTTCCATTTCACACTCCTTCAGAATGTTCACAACACACCTCTGAAGCTTCTGAAAAGTTTCAGTACAAGGCTGAAACAAACCCTCAAAGCTGACTGAACTTTTTTTTCGATACACCCAACGGTCACCACCGCAAATTTACCTCTCTTGTCCGTCTCGAGCAACACCTGAGGCCAGATTCACGAAGAGCTTCTTAGTTTACGACAACTTAGCTAAGAAGTTCGTAAGTTAAGAACATCGTAAGAAGAGGAGAAATAGGTATTCACGAACGCGTTCTTAAGTGAGAGGAAGAAAGCGGCGTTCTCGTACGGAAAAACTAGAACATACCTGTACTGTTGCTATGGCGACGCGTCTTCGGCAGGTCGAACAACCAATCGGAGAGCTCGGCATGGTTCGGAGCCTTTCGGAGCACGTGGATTTTTAATAACAAACACAGGCGGCCTTCCTGCCACCGCTTGTCTGGGGTTCGTGTCCGTGCAGTGATATGTCGACGCTAACACGATTTAAACGCGCCCGAATGCCGAGGCCGGGATGCGTAACCGCCTTGTTAAGAATGGAACCTTCGGCAACCTTCTTCCGAGTTTCAACGCTGCGGAAACGAGTCCCAAAACGAGTCCCGACGTGTTCAGGACTGACGCCCACCTGTCGAAGGCTGCCCAAAACGTGTCTCAACGCGTCCGTGACGTCAACGGGACGTGTGTGTGTGTGCGTGTGGGTTCGTGCGCTCCGGAAGGGGAGAGAGGCCTGGCCTAACTGCGGAGAACCTTGGCTATGACTCATTTCTGACTACGTCGCGACGGACCCAGCTGCAAAGCACGTGGCTGTCGCACCTGCTGCCCTGGCGGAGAGAGAGGGAGAAAAACGGACCCCTATATAAGGCGGGGCGTGAGAGCTCCATTTGTTCTCTTGGATTTGACGACTGTATCGCTACCATGTAATTAAACCGTTCGTTACGTTACCAATTCTCCCACCTCCACTGGACCCCTGGGTTCTTCACTTCGGGGAATGGTCGTCGTCACGAGCCAGGAAGCTCCCGGACGTGCGGCCTAAGCCCCGCCTCGAACAACTGGTTGGCAGCGGTTGGGATCGGACCATGCGACATCGTGCTACATCTGCGGGTGAGCGTTTGGACTTTGCTTTGAGATTCGCCAGGCTTCAGATTATGGGTAATTAATTTTGAACTGCTGGGAATCCTTAGTGTTTGACTCGTGCGCTAGGTTTGTGTACAACCTCGCGACAAGTTTTATTGCAAAGCCAAAGCTAAAGAGCAGCGATCATGGATCTGATGAGGTTACTGAGAACAGATTTACTCTGTTTATGTGAAGAATTGGGTGTGGAGGTGGAGCAAAAGATGAAGAAATCTGAGATCAGTAAAGCGATTTCAGAGAGCGCGGAAGCAGAGGAAATTAAAAATACGTGGGAACTGCTTCAGAACGCTAAGAGTGAAGCTGCAGCAAGAGAGGAACGAGAACAGGCTGCAGCGAAAGAGGAACAGGCTGCAGCTAGAGAGGAACGAGCACAGACTGCAGCGAAAGAGGAACGAGACCAGGAGCGAGCGCTGAAAAGGCTAGAGCTCGAAATTGAACAACAGCGATTAAACTCGCAGAACAGTAGAGTTGGGGCTCCGGTACGAGCAAGTGAGACCGAGTCGTATCAAATGAAGAAGCTCATGCAGCCGTTTAAAGTTGGGGAAGACGTGGGCCTATTCTTAGTTAACTTTGAGAGGACATGTGAGAAGTTGAGCTTCGCCCCAGAAACGTGGCCGCAACGGCTTTTGACTCTGTTGCCCTGTGAGGCTGCAGAGGTTGTCGCGCGCCTTAGTGCTGGAGACGCGGACGACTACGACAAGGTGAAGTCCAGCCTTTTGAAGCGGTACCGCCTTTCTGCCGAGGCGTTCCGTCAAAGGTTTAGAAACGCATCCAAAAAGAGCAGCGAGGGCTACTCGGAATTCGCGTACGGGCTTAAAACCAACCTGATAGAATGGTTGAAGAGCGAGGAAGTGTACGAAAGCCGAGACAAGGTAGTCGAGTGTGTGTGCCTCGAACAGTTCTTTCGTAGCATTCCGCAGTCAGTCAAGCTCTGGGTGCAGGACAGGGTGGGAGTCGACTCTGTCGAAAGGGCCGCTGAGCTAGCCGAAGAGTACGCAACGCGTAGAAAGCTGAGCGGAGAGGAAAGCGAATCCGGCCGAAGCGATCAGCGCAAGACCTTCCGACAGGGTAACGGCTCGCGAGAAAACGGGCCCGAGAAGCCCGAAGCAGGACAAAAGGTCCCAGAAAAGAGCGCAGAACACTCGAACGGAGACGAGGCGCGGAAAAGCCCAACAGGGCAGTTCGAGGCAAGGAAGCCGTTCCTGTGCTACAACTGTCAGGAGCCGGGACACACAGCGGCCAGATGTAAGAAACCGCGGGTGGTGTTCTCGTACGTGAACGGTAGTGACGAGGACCTGAAGCTCCTTCGTCCCTATCTTCACGAGCTCCAGGTAAACGGAAAGCCGTGCAGGGTGCTTCGTGACAGTGCAGCGACGATGGACGTTGTTCATCCGTCGTATGTAACGCCATCCGATTTTACTGGAAAGGTAGTTTGGATCAAGCAGCTGCTTGAAAAGCACAGTGTCTGTCTGCCTATGGCGACAGTAAGGATAACTGGCCCGTTCGGAGAGCTAGTGACAGAGGCGGCTGTCTCGCAAACAGTCCCGTTGGAGTATCCTTATTTGTTTTCTAACCGGTCAGATTTCCTGCTGCGCGAAAGGGGTCAACAACTGGGAGAAGGGCTAGTTCAGTCATGTACGAGGTCCAAATCGCGTCAGGTCGCCCCTGTGTTGACGAGGGATCCAGAGCCAGAGGCAGCTGACGGGGAGCAAGCACTCCCAGAGTTGGAGGCAGAAAACCGGGATGAGAGGGACCAGGTTGTAGAACAGCCTGACCTCGTAGCACTAGAAAGCGTACGCCGTCCCAACGCGCCGGCGAAAAAGGCGGAGGAAGAGGGGATCAGTGAAAGATCTCTCGTAGCTCCGGCGTCGCGTAACTTTGGTCCTCTGCTACGAGTAGACAGAGTGTCTTTGACAGTCGAGCAGAAGAGCGACCCTAGTGTGTCAGGGTTTCGCGCTACAGCTCAGGAGATTGCTAGGACCAATGTGACGGGGCATGAAAAAGGCGGATTGTTTTATCGGCGCTATAAGGACCGCATTTTCACGTCTAGAAATCACGTGAAAATCGATCACTATGACTTCAGCGTAAGAAAAAGGAAAGGCAAATTTAACGGCAATGCCGATGGGTTGAGCAGATTTTTCTGACATCACGAAAATTAGTAGGGTTGATCTCAGAGGTCTTCGTCATCCACGGGAATGAGGATCTAAGGGGGGGCACTTCGTTGAAACCCCAAAATGACCTCACAAATTGCGAAAAGTTTTTGTCTTTTGTCTTTTGTTCTTAGTGACCTCGTTGGAAAAATGAGTTTTTTTTGGCGACAGGGGGTCTCGATACCCGGAATTGTACCAAATTTTGGTAATCCGTAATCCAGTCTGGCGGGTCTTTGGCGAATTCCGAGCGTTTGACTGCGGTGTGGCGTGGTGTTGTGGGGGACGTTTCCGCTGATGCCTCCGTTGTGAGAGGTTTGGGAGTTTGTTTGGTGCTTGCAGCGTCTTCTCAAGGCCTACTCCAAGCCCACCTCTTCAGGCCAGCGATTGTACCACCGGCCATTCGAGGTTTCCCTGGCCCCGGAGGGGCTGTTAAGAATGGAACCTTCGGCAACCTTCTTCCGAGTTTCAACGCTGCGGAAACGAGTCCCAAAACGAGTCCCGACGTGTTCAGGACTGACGCCCACCTGTCGAAGGCTGCCCAAAACGTGTCTCAACGCGTCCGTGACGTCAACGGGACGTGTGTGTGTGTGCGTGTGGGTTCGTGCGCTCCGGAAGGGGAGAGAGGCCTGGCCTAACTGCGGAGAACCTTGGCTATGACTCATTTCTGACTACGTCGCGACGGACCCAGCTGCAAAGCACGTGGCTGTCGCACCTGCTGCCCTGGCGGAGAGAGAGGGAGAAAACGGACCCCTATATAAGGCGGGGCGTGAGAGCTCCATTTGTTCTCTTGGATTTGACGACTGTATCGCTACCATGTAATTAAACCGTTCGTTACGTTACCAATTCTCCCACCTCCACTGGACCCCTGGGTTCTTCACTTCGGGGAATGGTCGTCGTCACGAGCCAGGAAGCTCCCGGACGTGCGGCCTAAGCCCCGCCTCGAACAGCCTCCGTTGACTGCTACAAAGTCAACACAACTGTCATCGTTGGTAAAAGACGGCACGTGTCAGTCGTTTGCAAAGCGACGTAGATGGAAACAAATTGCCGCGGAGTTTTTCGCGGCCTCGGAGATGCAGGAGCGAGCCGACGTTAAAAAAGATACGTTTGAACTACGAGGGTGTCAGGAAGAGCCACGTAATACTGTTCACATTCGGAGCGGACGCGCGCTTTTGATCGAAGTGCTGGATTCGCGCTGTTGGACCGCGAATTGATAAGCGCTTCGGGGCCGATCCTTTACGATTGCAACTCGATGCTGACGTGACACCCGGCAAAGAAACGTTGAATCGGCATTGCGACCCACGAACTGTTATAGCGATCGACAGTGAGGTGCAGTCGTGTCAGAATGAAAATGGAATACTAATAACAAAGTGTACATACCGTGTTGCGAAGGTAATCCATACGGCGTTTATTTGAGCTCAATATCACACAAAATGAAGAGAGAATCGATGAGAGCCCCTTTTCTACGACAGCGTTCGTCACCGCTGCCTCGGAAAACTAGGAGATGCCAAGAGGAAGAGATTGAGCTCTTAATCTAAAATTGAGGTCAGCGATCACAAAGGTCGCGCGGGCATATTCCATTCAGCAGGCCAGCCGGTCGTGGGCAGACGGTCTTGGCCAAGGACCGTAGCACCGCTGCGCTAAGCCGATCTTCCACCGTGGTCGGAGTGCCTGCTAGGCCTATCTGCCGAGCTCGCTTGGTCAGGGTTGGTTGAATCGTGGCCGTTGGAGCTTTTTACGGGTGTTTGCGGATCCAGCGTTCTTGTTCGTCGTGGTCTGTTTCAAGTAATATTACGTTTTTCTTGCTGCTTGAAGCCGGGACGAGTGAGAAGCGCACGTAGAAAAATAAACGTCCGTCGGTCGTCGCGACCGCGACGCTGTCGGCCATGCTGATTTGATCGTAAGAACTGCGTAAGACAGCTTCGGAGCTGTCGTAGGATTTCGTCGTAACCTGCGCAAAACTTACGAAAATTTCGTTTCGTGAATACGAATTTGTTCTTAAGTTTTGTCTTACGCATATTTTTGGCGTAAGATCGTTTCGTGAATCTGGCCTCTGCTTCCGTTCTATTAAATTCGATTTTAAGTGTCTCTAATTTTTTTAAATATCTTGAATCAAGACGGTACGAAACGTCTACTAACCTCTTCATGACTTTCAATGCCTGGTTCTCAAAGCCAGACCTCTTCTTTTCACCACTAATTCTGCTGCCTACGGCATTCACAGAGTCGAATATGTCCAGCCTGGAAGGCTTGATAGTCGGGCATAACTTGGGACGGTGTTGTGCGTGTCCTTCTTGTTTTTGTGTCTCCGGTTTTCATTATGTTGCTTAATATTTACCAGCTCGCATGTGCCCTAACTCATCTTGAAGCTTAAGAGTTCCCCAAGTTTTTTTTTTTAGAGCGGTGCTCTTAGGCGTTTGTTTCCGGCTTAAGCGGCGTCGCCGTCGGCGTAACAACGAGGAGCATTATGGGAAATATCCCATAATGCAACGCGCGGGACCCTCGTGACGTCACTCGTGACGTCGCGTGTGACGTCACAAGGGTCCCGCGCGGTGCATTTAGGGACCCATGACGCAACGCGCCAGGAGGAGGAGGAGGGAGGAGAAGGGGGAGGGGACGGGGAGGAGGAGGGATGAGAAGGAGGGAGTAGGAGGGGAAGGAGGAGAAGAGAAGAGGGGATGAGGAGAAGGAGAGTAGGGAGAGGGACGAGGGAGGAGGAGAAGAGGAGGAGCTTGAAGAATGAGGGGAGGAGGAGGAGGAAGGTAGAAGGAGGACGAGGAGGAGGAAGAGGAGGGGGGAGGAGGAGGGAGGAGGGGTATACCCTCTTCCCTCCTCCTCGCCCCTTGAGGAGGAGGAGAGTAGAGAGGGAGGAGGAGAAGAGGAGCTTGAAGAATGAGGGGAGGAGGAGGAGGGTAGAAGGAGGACGAGGAAGAGGAGGGAGGAGGGGAGGATAAGGGGTGAGGAGGAGGGGTATACCCTCCCCTCAGTACCCTTCCCTCCTCCTCCTCAAGAGCTGCGCTCTAATTCGGCGTTTCAGGGTGTTGTAAACGTCATTCATTTTTTAGAGGACCGAAAAGAACGGGTAAAACAACATAGAGGGCTAAGTATACCTCCTCTGCATCGCTGCAAACTTCGATATGCTCTGGCATTTGGACGTTTCAGCTATGCAAATCATATCATTAAATAGAGACGAAGCTCGTTCCCTCACGTGCCTTGCGTCTCTATTCCCATCCAAACGCTCTTCACTTTTCCAGTGTCTCATTGGCACGTCGAGTAGGCTTAGCCCCACTGGATCGTCACTTTCCTTCAGCAATGCACTTTTTTAACTCATATATTTCATAAATATAAAAGAAACTTCCGGTCCCAAGAGGGACCCAGCAGGACAGGGCAGAAAATGCAAAAATATTGCAAGCATCATAATTAGAACTTCATGCTCAAATCATGCACATAAATGGTATTGAACGGTGGTTCAGAAAGGAACAGAACCGGTATTCATATTTATAACAAACATAGAATAAGAAACAACAAATAGCAGGCCAATCCTGGTTATAAACCATTGAAACAATAGGTAATCTTACGTCACTCTTCCTTATGTAACAAAGCATATAGATGTGCTAGGAATTGTGTTATTGAGGCGCTGCTAGTGATGGAATGATCAAGTTTGTTCCATTATATGATGACCAAGGGGAAAAAAGTACTGAAAAGAGTCGTTTTTAAATAAGTATTCAGACAGATTTGTCTTTTATTTTCAAATTACGGCAGTCACAAAGAGTAGGAGAAACAAAAATCGAAAATAATTCTCATCACCTTCTTCGGAATGATTCCACCTTTGAATACCGAGCAGCAAAAAAAATATTAAGCTCATTCCGAACGAATTCCGACAACCGTCATTGAAGTTTAGACACGTGCGATCGTCATTTGAATCTTCCTAAACCAGTGGTTCTCAACCATTGATGTTTCGCGGACCCCTTCTGGATCGGCGGAGATGATGGAGGACCCCGTTCGTGGTGAGAGGAAGGAAAACGTACAGGTTAATTATAGTAATATTTTGATAAATGGATATCACTAAGGGATAGTATGAAGTAGACTTCTCTCATTGACACACACACGAGAAAGCTCACCCGAAAATCGGAACAATTCTTCTCACCCTGAAAAAAAAAAATACAATTTTGATTGCCGGGCTTTGGTGATGAGGCATGGCTTCGCGGACCCCTAGGGTGCCTTCGCGGACCCCAAAGGGTCCGCGGACCCCCATTTGAGAACCACTGCCCTAAACGAAAGAGTGTCATCCGCAACATTATCAGTTGGTAGTGGTCGAACTTCCACAACCAATGTAGTGACGTAGGAAACGGTACTTTTGTAATGATTCCATTACCTTTCACTCGAAGAAATCAGGCGAATAATGTTTTGAACTTTTATATCTAAAGGCATTGCTAAAAAAAAAAAAAAAATCACTACATTTTGTGGCTTCCTATAGGTCGATCTCGTCGGCTGTTAGGGTTCAAACAATTCTGTCGTCTTTAATTTCTTTTTTTTATTGTACATGAAAAAATTAAAACAAATCTGAGTGTCAAGTTGTTGCGCGTTATCAAAACGGTCGTTCAGGTGATGACCAGAGCCATCATCTGCTTATCATTTGCTCACAAACATGTTTCTTTCTCGGGGCGGGGCGGCGATGCGCATGCATTAGATGCCAACAAAGGTCTACCACAAAAGCCACTCACATCATCCCCATCATTCATACACGTTTTTATTGTGTCAGTCACTAGGACGTGATATCTACCCGAAAAATATTGCATCGCAAAAAAAAGAGAAAAAACATTCCTTGAATAGTTTATTTCCTAAAATGTGAAATGATGCATAGAAAATGCGCAGCCGCCATATTAGTTGGCGGACCTATAGCAGAACGCGATAGCTCCTTAACGATGTGGCGTGAAATATTAACGGTTATTCGTGGGAACCCCAACCTAACGGGCAATCCTTTCATTGAATACTGCAATTGTATCCCGTCTGCTTAATATTCCAAGCTCTTTCCACGCCTGTCCTCCACCTTTTAATTTTTTGCCATAAACTTAACCCACAGCTTAATTAATATCGGTGTCTTTTCTTAAAATAAAGTTTGCTACGTTTGAAACGTTCAGAAATGATCTGGCTATATTGCAATAAACTAAGATGTGCTACCCGAGAGATGAACACAAAGAAAAAAAACAAAAATACAAAGAACAGAAGCGGTTCGGTAAGACGTCGGCCTGCCTGACAGAGACGCAGTGGCTTACAGGAGATGGTGGAAAGCAAAGGAGCGTTGGCCAAGTAAACTATTGCGCCTTATAAACGAGCAACGATATTCTAAAGCGGAAGCAACTGCTACGACCTGCTACCCTTGCCACCGTGTTTGTTTGGGCGTAACTTGGCGAAAGGCGAGCGCTGCGTCCCCGTGAGTCCAATCAGAGTGGCGAAAGCCAAGCACGTGACAGCTGTCCACAAGAGGGCGAGGGAGACAAGATATGCACGCCGACAGTATCGTCCATCTTGCTCACTCTCTTAGATTCGCTGAATGGCTTTTGTCCATTTGCCAAGTTGCGTGGAAAGCAGTATATAGTGTGTCCGCTGGGGTTCCTGCTTGAGCACACGCTTCAGAATATTAAACTTTTCGCAGTGTGCTCGCGAAGCAACCGTCTTTCTTTTTTTCTTTTTCAGTATATTGAGTTTTCGCTCCCTTACGAGTCTTTACAATTTCTAGCTACATTTACTAGTTTTATATGTACACGTACGGACGTCGAGTTCTGATTTGCTTCTGTTTTTGCAGCTTTTTAGTTTGTTTGGTTTTCTTTCAGACTTTATTCTGTTAAAGTTGAAGGTTGGGCTAGTTGGTATCACATATCTGAGAATTAAAACGTGAAAAAAAGATTTCGATCCATGGTTCTCGTCAGGAGTAAGAACCTTTTAAAGAAAACGCAACATTCAAAATGCTCGTTTGGTGTAGCAACATCCAAAGTTGGAGAGGCGGCGAATTACCGCTGCGTTGCATTTTCTCCATATTCGTGTTTTGTTGGGTTATTTATATATTCATATTTCTATAGCCGGATTTTAATAAATTTTAATTGATGACGAGTGAAGAAACAATGAATAACTGAGTAAACTAAACATTTATTGCGGCGAAAGTGTGCCACAAAGTCGATAACGGCGAGGCTGTGGAGTCGAGCGCCAACAAACCACTGACTTCGTGCAGCGTTCTTTGTGTACCACATGATCATCACGACACCTTTTCCTGCGATCCGCGCCTCGTCCGCGGACGTGGAGACTGAAATAGCCAAGCGTCTTTTCACTTGAGGATTTTTTAGGATGGACTAACTTATATATATATATATATATATATATATATATAATGGGCATGGTGGCGGGAGGCCGAAGGCGTGGGTATATAACTTCGTCAGGAAGGCCGGACTCCGGCCGAAACGTCGAAGAATAAATCGCCCATTGTTGCTGTTTTCACCAAGGTTTTTTTTCCCCAGTTATATATATATATATATATACCGGGTGTTTTATTTTATTCTTACAGATTTGTTTAAAAAACATGAAAAGTACACTTATGCGGTTTGTGCGAGTGAGTTATACGCCCGGGGGGACATTATGTGGGTGGCTAATCTTTGCGATAAGTCGGCTAATTAATTAACATTCGTTAATTAACTTTTAATTTTTGTGAAAATAGACATATGGTTTCAATTACAAACTTGTTGAGCGATATCGCAAACCACTAAATCCGTCATTTTCAGAAGGAGTATCAGCGCGTGTGAAGCATAGTAGTGCACTAAAGTTACCACTCGTGGAGCAGGAACAAGGCTAGCGGTTGTGTTAAGGCGCCCGCGCAATTTTTCCGTCTCTTATCTAGCCCCAGCCTTGTACGTGCTCCACGAGTGGCAACTTTAGCGCACTACTGCACTTCTCACGCGCTTAAAGTCTTTCAAGAAATTACTGATTTAGGGGTTTTGGACGACGCTCAGCGAATTTCTAATTGGAACCATGTGACTATTTTCACTAATTAAAAAGTTAATTAACGAATTTGAGTTAATTAGCCGACTCATCGCAAAGATTAGCTATCCTCATAATGTCCCCCCGAGCGTATAACTCACTCGCACAAACCGCATAAGTGTAGCTTTCATGGCGTTTTTTAAACAAATCTGTAAGAATAAAAAAAACAGCCTGTATATATATTTTTAACGAGAAAAACAAAGGTCCGCATTATTGTGCTTTCGCTGGTTCCTTTTGTCGCGCGATTCTTGTTTCAAACGCGTGAAGGAAGATACAGTAAATTTGTACGGCTGACTGGCCACAGGATCCAGTACAAACACACTTCCCCGAGCCCATGGCTTCGTCGCTTATACGCCGAAGACTCCTCAAGCAGGGCCATACTTGTGTAATGCCTTTGGTTAGTAATGTTAGTGGCACTTCGCGCTAAGCGCATCACAGTGGCTCGCTTTGCACGTAACAGCGGCACACAACGCCTCTTATTGGCGGTATACACTATAAGAGAAAAAAAAGTATATTCTTACACCCCTTGTCTCATATAATCCACCAAAAAACTTGAGCTCGAGCTCGACATGCAGCCCACTGACGCTTAACCGACGGTACCAATTTTCACGAGCGGCTTGATAGCCGAATTCTACAACTTATTAAATCAGCTAATGTACGAGTGACTGACTACGTATAAAGTGATCGGGAGTTTCTTGGCTCTACTAAAGAAACCAAGCGTTTTTTTTTTTTTTTTGTAGTCTTTGATACGCACGTTCGCCCTTTAAAATATTAGAGCGCACCCTTATCAAGCCCTTGTTAACGTGGGGCCGTCAGTTTGATGTCAGTGCGCGGGATGTCAAATTGAAGTTTTGGAATGTACTATACGTGATAAAGGGTGTCAGGCTACACCCTTTTTTTAAGAGTGTATTGCGCCGCGACCGTAACGGCAAATGTCGCTTTGACTCGTGGACAACGGTGCCGCATTGCGATGCTGGCGTTTCGTGGTACTTTGGTATAGCGAAAAGACCCGAGTCCGTCCTCGCTGTCGCACCCGCCCTCCGTGTGGATGCCTTGGGAGACGGAAGACCCCCGAACGTGTCGTCACGAGACCCATCTGACCGTGGATAAGTCCGTCACGTCCCAGGCAGCACACCAATGTTTGTCCGACATTGGCCTAACATTGGCAAACACCGGCCTCAATATTGGAAGCGCTACCCTATCCAACGTTGGCCCAGTCATTGGTGCCAATGTTGGGCCACTGTTCAGCCATCGTTCCAGCCAATGTCGGCCCATCATTGGTGCCCATGTTGGGCCATTGTTGGGCGTAATATTGAACAATACTGGAAGCGCGACCCGATTCAATGTTGGCCGTCATTGGTGCTGATTTTTTGCCATCATTTCACTCGCCCACCTGTTAGCAAGTGCACTCGCCGAGTTGTTTGCAAAAAGGAAGGTACAGAGACACAAGGGATTGTTTTGAAATCGCCTAAAAGTTTATTACACACAGCCTATTCTGTAGACAAGTACAAACTAAGCAATTTGTAATATATGAAGAGGTACTACTCAGCTGTTATACAACTGAGACGATTGCAAAGCAAACAACAACCGGGGTAATTCTTGGGTAGTGTCCAGCAGTGTTGCGGAGTTGCCACTCCGGAGTTGGAATGATTCCGGAATCATTCCGCATTTTCGCGACCCCGGAATGGAATGAGAATGGAATGGCGGCAATGTTCAGGAGAATGGAATGGGAATGGAATTAGATGCCTTTTGCCCGGAATGGAATGGGAATGGAATGGGCCAGGTTCTTTATATTTTTTTTTTATTTTTTATTTATTTTTTTACGTTCAGCTATACCGAGCCAGTCAGCGAGTCAGTTGTTCAGAAATAAAATGAGCGGGAAACTGAAAACCCGCGTGGGTCCCTAACAGACTTATACGCAAAAAAATGCAATACAAAAAACAAGCGTCAAAGCAAAGAACAATGGGGGGAGAGGGGGCGGTGGTGGCGCCTTTCATAAGTGAAGTTCAACCCTTACAAAAATGATCAATGAGTTTCAATTGATTTTCTATTGTGTTTCTATAGAGTCAATTAAAACTCAATATAAACTCAACGTCTAATGAGTTTGATCATTAGAAACTCAATATTTATTCTATTGAATTTAGTCATTAGGAATGCAATTGAATTTGATCATTAGAAAGTCAATATCGATTCTATTGAATTTACTCATTAGGAATGCAATTGAGTTTGATCATTAGAAACTCAATATCGATTCTATTGATTTCACTCATTAGGAATGCAATTGAATTTGATCATTAGAAACTCAATATTTATTCTATTGAATTTACTCATTAGGAATGCAATTGAGTTTGATCATTACAAACTCAATATCGATTCTATTGAATTTACTCATTAGGAATGCAATTGAGTTTGATCATTAGAAACTCAATATCGATTCTATTGATTTCACTCATTAGGAATACAATTGAATTTGATCATTAGAAACTCAATATTGATTCTATTGAATTTACTCGTTAGGAATGCAATTGAGTTTGATCATTAGAAACTCAATATCGATTCTATTGAATTTACTCATTAGGAATGCAATTGAGTTTGCTCATTGTGAACTCAATATACATATATTCCTTTGAATTTAATCATTAAGAATGCAATTGAGTTTGCTCATTATGAAATCAATATATATTCTTTTGAATTTAATCATTAAGGATGCAATTGAGTTTGCTCATGATATTAGGGTTCGGATTTTTCAGTTTAAACCGAGTACGCCGAATCCATGGATTTTCGGAAATTTGGTTTTAACCGAAAAAGGTTAGTTTTTAGGTTCGGCATTTATCATTTAAACCGATAAAAGTATGTCGAATCCATTTTTTTAACCGGAAAAGGTCACTTTAACCTTCCAGTCGTACCGCAGAGCAGGGGCGAAAAAGTGGAACGACAGTCTCTATCGAAACGTGTCCGAATGTATGGGAGGCACAGGTGCCATCACGACGTTTTGGTTTTATGTGTGCATCATCGATTGGAACGTGAAGTCCGAAATGCCCCATGACTTCGCCATGTACGAGCGTGTTTTCAAACTCGTAAGGAAGACAGACTTCATGCAAGCTCTGCATGTTGTGTTGAACTTCTAAACGTCACACCGTGCCTCCTTCAGCGGTCACAATTGGTTGATTGGCAGATTTCGGCTCAGGCAGTGCTTCATCTCCTCAGCTTGCCAGTGTCCAGTGTTAGCATTGAGAGGTGCAAAAAAAAAAACGAAAATTGAATTTTAAAATAAACACCGGAAAAAGTACGCCGAATTTTGAAAAAAAATAGGAACCGAAAACACGGAACCCTACTCATGATGAATGTAATATCCATGCACTTGAATTTATGCAGTAGAAATGCAAACGAGTTTTATCGTCAAAAGCTCAATATTGATTATTTTGAATTTACTTATTTGCAAAAAACTTTCATTATTAAGAGGTCAATATTTTTTTAGAGTTTACTCATTAGATATATAAATGAGTTTCATCATTCATTATTTTGAGCTTAGTCACTGGACATGAACTTGAGTTTTATCACTTGCAAGATACATTTCATTGCCTCCTCAATAGGGATTCATACGAATTCTTATCAATGAGTAGTTGACATCAGTTGGTTTGTGCTTTTTGCTGTAGAGGACCCCAGCAAGGGTAGCAAAAAAACACGAGTGCACTTTTGTCTCTCAGAATAAACATTCTTTTGCTCAGATTCATATGTGCAAATATTGGAATCCAAAACTTATTAACACCATTGAGAGCCTATATCTTGCATTATAAAAGCTCTAAGATCACTGACAAGGTGAGAACAGGGAGGAGCTTCACTTGTCTCCCCTCAAGCTTGAGTCTCCCCCTCGGAAATGCTTCAACATCTTGTGCACATCAAGCGCGCGCGCACTGCCAAAGCATGGTGGAAGGCATAGAGCGCGCGCTGAAGGCCGGGTGTTTGAAAGACACGCCATGCCGTTCTCGCTCGGTCTGTGAAAATAGTACATCATTGAGCCTATTATAGTCACTTCGTAAAGAAAGGAAACAATAGAAATATTTGAAAGCAAGCAACTCTCATGCCTCAGCTATGCAGAAAAGCGATAATGCACCGGCCAGCTTTATCGAAAGCAGTAGACACATCGGCTGATTACCATTCTTTGAAGTGGGAACCCACCAAAAACAATGGTGAAAAAAGAAAGAAAAAAAACATGAATTTACACTGGCATTATGCAGGACAAACAAATATGTTCAGATGCGTCGAAAACATTTATTCACAACTTCACACAATTCATTGTCCACCAGAATGCAGCTGATGCATGCACTTTATTGGGGGCTGCAAAGTC
Source organism: Ixodes persulcatus (assembly GCA_013358835.2). Classification (NCBI taxonomy): domain Eukaryota; kingdom Metazoa; phylum Arthropoda; class Arachnida; order Ixodida; family Ixodidae; genus Ixodes; species Ixodes persulcatus. The sequence continues at coordinate 31,779 of JABSTQ010006124.1, forward strand.
GCACACAGATGAAGCAATGAACCTGGCTTACAATATTTTAAATACAAAGTGTGCACACTCTTTATCACAGCAATGGTACAGCAGCTAACAAATCTCTGCACAAAAAGTCAAACCAGCTCCGGTACAACCTTCATTGCTTAGGGACGTACATAAATCTTAACGTTTACATATACTACTAGATTTATGACACTCAGTGAATTCATGAGTATAATGCTGTGACCTTGCATTTTTACATACAAATTAACCCTTTCCAAGCAGCGAAATTTTATGCTGCCCATGAAGGAGTAAGCAGCTACCTTAAAATGAACAAAGAATTGATTTGGGGTTTGAAGTTTACTATCTTCTTATCAGTTAATGGAGAAAACAAATCTATAGCACAGGAGGTAAGGAAAATTGCACTGTGAAATTAAAAAAAACAAACAGCGCTATTTCATTCTTTTTATTTCTTAAAAAGCTTTCTGCCTGTGATACAAATAGAGAATGCCAGCCTTAATTTAACTTAGAAATCAGATATGAGATTTCTAAACAAAATAAAGAGGATTGAAAACAATTAAACCAACCCTAGTACAACTGTTGTTGCTTCAGGATATAAACCCTGAATTTTCAAAGCATGAAACACAGTACACCAGTGGTTCTCAGTCATTGGTGTTTCGCGGACCCCCTATGAATCGGTGGAGATGATGGAGGACCCCGTTTGTGGTGGTAAAGGGAAAGGAAAATATAGGTTAATTATGATAGTGATTTAATAAATGGATATAACAAAGTGCTAGTGTGAAGTAGACTTATCTTATTGACATATACACGAAGAAACTCACCAGAAAATTAAAACATTTCTTCTCAATCTAAAAAAATATAACTTCTACTGCCGGGCTTACTAATGAGATGGGCTTCGCGGACCCCTAGATTGCCTTCGCGGACCCTAAAGGGTCTGCAGACCCCCATTTGAGAACCATTGTAGTACACCAACAGAAGTAAAAAAAAAAACAAAAAACAGAAGACCAGAGACACTGCACTGACTCCCAGCTGTCATATTAAATAGAAATATATATTAAAATAAAGATAGAATAAAAAAACTATGAAGGAGGGATCCTTGCAAAGCCACAGTCAAACACAAAAAATAAAAATTCTCCAATAAGCACCAGTGCAGAGACAAGATGTGCCACATGCCAGAGATATTCCACGTCAGATTGTGCCTTGGGATAAGGTAACTTGTTCAAAATACAAATGTGCAATTGTCGTTTATAGTTGTGGTCAATCCTACCAAAGCGTCCCTAGCAAGTGCCCATTTAAAATTTGGAGGTAATTGCAAAAAACTGGAAGATGGGTGCTTCTTTGGTCAACAATATGCAGATGCGTGCCATGCATATTTCCCAACTATTACGAAATTGAGGGGTGGGTCCTTATAGTGGCATGGTTTTTATCATTGTTTATCATAGCATGGTTTTCAGTATTTACAGTACTTGACTATTGGTGATAAAAATATGTTCAGTCGGAACTAGAAGAAACACGAATAGCGGGTGCATGGTTTTTGGCTTATGCTGCATCACCTAGAGGCACGACAGCGAAATTTGATATGCACTGACCAAGAGCATAACAGATCAAAGCTGGAGCCCCACATTCCCAACCGCCACCTACCGTAAAATCCCGAGATAGCCCACCTAACACCAACAGCAAATCAGCTGAAAATATGGAGTGGGCTAACTTTCGGTGTACAATCAAGAAATGTTGAAAAGAATTGCTATTTTTAGGTGGTGTCCCTTCCAAGCTTGTAATGGTGGCGAGGGGCAACGAAGCAAAGATGGCTTTACTTCCCAGTCAGCAACATTCGCTTATATCCCGCCATAGTGAACAAGCCGCATGTACGACAAGGCTATCATTGATCCCAGCACTACAATTACTAGGAGTGGGCTGTGTTTCGGTGTTTAAGAAAATATAGCAAATCAAGCCAAAAATAAGGATGGGCTATCTTTCAGGGGTGGGGCATCTCTCGGGATTTTACTAGTGCAGGGGTGCAGCATCTTCTGAAAACCAAGCACCGTCTGTTTGCATTTCGTTTTGTGTCAACTGTGCATTTAAATTTTCACTTCATTACCCATTTAAGGTTTCCTTTTGTCATTTTCTTCTGGGTAAAACAAGGAATCTGGTAAACACCCAGAACTGCACCCAAGTTTATGCAGACTCTAGCACAAACGTTTCCCTTACAGTGGCTAAGTAAGTGTGAGGAGGACAGCAGAGACACACACACTTTTGTACAGACCTAGCATTAACCTTCAAAACTTGATCAGTGTCATTAACTTCAACAAACTGAAAAAAATTACACTCACTGAACCCACTCAGTACATTGTTTAGAACATGTTGTGCTCTTACATACAAATCAACTTCTTTTAGGCAATCACATTCTGGGTGGTCCTTCAAGCAGTAGGCAACTATCTTAGTAATGCGCCCAAAGACACCATCTGCCACAACGTAAGAATTTTTCCTCCGGGATTTGTCTAGTTCAGCAGTGCAGAGCTTAAAACACCCAATTTCAATCTTTTTGTACTGTCTCCCAACATCCCTAACTTGTCCCTTCCCATAAAAATGAATGAGGCCATTGCGCGTGTACTGAACCTTTAAGTTATATCCCTTTAGCAGGGCCTTAAATAAGCGGCCTATTTCCCCACCCCCCCCCCCCCCCTCCCCCCTGTCCCGTTTGATGAGATGTAGATCTCCAAAGTCTTGGCAAAGCCTGGAGCAAAGAAAACTTGTCCACAATCTGCAAATGTGGGTAACGAGTTCCCTGCACAAGCCGCCCCAGTTTTCCATTTACGGACTCGAAGGGGTATAACGAGTAGCCCCAAGGCGGGCCCCACTCCATTGCACTATCGACAAGATGTATTAGCAGGTGCGTGTTGTATGTAACATACTCTTTGCCGTACAACTCCTGATACTTCTGAACAAAACGAAACATAGTGATCCTAAGGTCTCGGAGCTTTTGAATGCAAAGTGAAGGACCTAACAGGTAATGCATCATCTCAACGAACTGCATCCAATGGTTGAAATATTTCGAAGGAAGCATTCCTTTCAAAACTACGGGGGAGTAATACAACAGCCAGTTTCTCCATTCCGACGATTTCCACTCTTTCATGACATTCAGGGATCTGGGCAGTCGTGACATTTCCCAGATGGGCTGCAAGCCCATCAGCTTAGCATCCATATCCCTCATAAAGGGACGCAGGTTGAACGCGTCACGTCGCTTTGCCTTGAACCAGAGAAATGTGGTGGATCTCACGAAGCCTGAACATACAGCATGCATGTAATCTACCACAAAGCCTGTACCAAAGCTAAAAAAAGAAAGTAGTAAAAGGACGCTAGACCCTTTTACACCACAGCTTGGTTCGCCTTTACGCGCTTTGCGGGCATGCTGCGAGAAAGACTCGTGCGTCCTCCTTTTGGGAGGAGCAGCACCGGTTGGGTGCTGCTCCTGCCTTAAGTTCTATGCCTTAAGCATAGAACAGACGAACGGTAAAACTTGGCGCCACATGTCGCTTGCCGTTTGCTGCTAGGCGCGCCACAGGCACACCGCGCGGCTTTATCTGCATCAACCAGATCCGAGCGACGCCGCACCGCACAAAAGTGACGTAGGGATACCAGCACCGGTTGCTATGATACTGCTGTGCGGCCCCTGTTTTCATTGCTCGTGTGTCCCCTGCTTTACGCTACACTCTTCGCAACTACAGCCCGCTGCTCGCCCTGTTGCGGATAACTGAAGAACCATATGAGCAGGGACGGCGGCGGAGACGGTGGCAGGGACATTCGGCCTATGGTGCTGTTGTTCTGGTCGGCGTGTTTGTGCATCATGCAGTATTTATTTATTCATTGATACCGTTGGCCTATGGCCGTTACAGGAATGGGTTTTCGGCAAGTGTACACAAAAAAAAAAACAAAAAAATCGTTCAGCTTTTTCACTTTTGTGAAGAAGGAAGACCAGCGGAGCTCTACTCGATACACTGTGTACTTCTTCGTTGTCGTCTCTTTTTCGCGCTGTTTCCTACGATGAATTCCCACCAACGCGCCCAACTATCCATTCTTCTATTCTAGCTGGAAAAGTTGCCGCCATCTACGAGCGGGGCGGAAACCATACTGGTTGTGTGCTTGCCGCCGTCGCTTATAGATGGCGGTAGCTGTCTCGGTAGGTTTGTGTCGACATACACGGACACGATCCTGGGGAACCTAGCCCTCAACAGCTCCGCTGTAACAATTTCGTTAAAATAGGCATTTTCGTGGTCTGCTTTGCAACAGCGCTGCACGAAGAACCGGGATGTCTCATTTCAGGGGACGTTTTGTAGATTGCACAAGCTGTGGATTTCGGTTCCTGCAGTCGCCAGCACAATCTCTGCTCAACGTGATAGCAAAAGCTCCTGCAAGTACTACAATGATATTGTGCATGATTTACGAAAAGTCTATTCTTTCGAGCAAATAGGAGAGAACTGCTCGCGCAATGGTGTATTGAGCGATAGACACCGGGAATGGGTTCGCATTTTACGTGCTGAAAGGCCGTGACAAGGAGCACTACAAGTCGCTCCAAGCACTTCTAGAAGGCAACCTATGCGTACCTGCTTTCAGTCAATTACAAAGGCAAATAAAGAAATGCTGGCAGCATTTTTCTGATTGCAATGCCTTAACTTACGGTAGCCTGCAGTGACTCTATGCTAAAACTGTCTATTATTAACCTTGGTGCGAACGGTAGCCTCCAATTACTCTATGCTAAAACTGTCTATTAGTAACCTTGGCGCAGAATGGTCACGTGTTGCAATGCACTAAAACCGTGGAAATGTGTAATGAGATATCAACATTTGAAAAGAGATACTACGAACGCTGTATGTACTACAGGAGCTTGACAGTCATCCTGCACAGCTCAGGTTTTAGAGCACTGGTGGCCAGGCACAGCACAAATACTGCAATATTTTCATCTCCCACAAAAATATTTTACTGCACACAATGGTGTGACTGGCGCTCAATATGTGCTCGCCCTCCACGAAGCCTTACAAGTTCTGTGATGTTTCCGCAACGCCTATAAAACATGCTTGTTTTCCTAACGCACATCAGTCTCTCCGTCACCTGTAATATGCTCCTGCCCTACCCATTTACCATTTGAAGCTAAATAAATTAATTTAAGCACACTGACCAGCATCAGCGAGCAGGTGCATAGAAAATCTATCCCAGTCTCTTCCGCTACATTGGAACTACCGCCCCATTATCTATAGGGCGTTGAAGTTGTGAATAGGGTGTATTCATGTGCGACTAGTGAGTGGTGCACTCCGAGTACATCACTATATTTGTGTCTGTGATAGCAGACGGCGGCAGCCGCACGGGTCACACTGAATGAGATGGCCACAGTATGCAGCGAATATTTCTCCATTTGAGGTGACATCATGCGTGAAATTGGTTTGTCACACTCAAAAAAGAAAACCCATAACAGAAGGCGTGCCGGACTTCTAGTTTTTGCAAATCTCGAGAGTCCGAACAGGAGTGTGAAAAACCTCGGTAGCTCTCTGTGAGGAGACAATGCAAATGACGAAGATCTCGTGTTGTCTTGGCAAGCTTGACTTTCGAACATCTCGACAAGTCGAGTAGTTGAAGCATAGCCCCCTCTATACTCACAAAGTTTGGCAGTTCAATGACGGAGCCATAGAGTGCCCGGTCACAAATTTGGGCGCGAGGATTTGGTAGCAGAGATCATTTCTCGGGGAGTCTGGTATTCAGCACACAGCTTTTGCAGCGGTGAGGACCCGAAACATGGTTTTCAAACACGACGAGAAAAGAAGCAATAGCCCGAGGAATGCGAGAAGCACGAGCGGACATTCCATCGCTCGGGGCAAGCGTGTTTCGGCGTCTCGCCGCAGCGGGGCGCCCGTTCATGACTCTTGTCTGCCACTCTACCTTTTCACTTTCAGCGGCCATGTCTCGTGGCGATCTGCCAGGCTTTGTCAGTATAGAGGAGGCTATGGTTAAAGGCACTTTGTCTTGGGTAAGTGTCGGCACAGTTGGCTTTTGTCGACATTACTTCAATTTAACATGTCACTTCAGCAGGCTAGGCCTACTCGCAGCCAAAGTTCCGATTATAACAAAAAAGATGCCCAAGAGACTGGAAAGGAAGTTCCTTATAACAGAAGCAGCGGAAAATTGGCATCGATAAAGATCATTATTGATGAGCAAACATTTTTTTGCCTCGCAGCATGTCACTGCCGGTAGTTACCACTGCGAAAAATCGGGCGCATTGCACATTCTCTGATTCGCCACTTTTTTTTTGTTAATTTGGCATTGTGCAGGTACTGCAGAAAATTTTTTGATGATTACGGTACTGACTCGGCAGCCAACAAACATCTCGGCTATGCATGCACGCTCGACAGACCAGACTCAAACAAAGGCCAACAGTGTCAATACTTACGCAAGGCAAAGTGCCTTGAATATACTCACATACTCGGTACTTGTCGTGACCTTTGTCGGGGACTTTCCCTTTGATGCGAGTTATTCGCGTTGCCTTCTCACAGAGAGTGAGCGGGCCTTTACACGCTCAAGTGCTCGGACTCTAGGTAGTTGCCAAAATTGGGAGTCTGAAACGCCTGCTGTCCTCGGTTTACTTTTTTGAGTGTGTCCTCGGTCCTCGTGCAACAGTCGACTGTCACGAGCTACACTGTTTTCGTGCGTGGTGTCACCTACTAGAGAAAGAATCGCTACGCCATGTGGCCTGTGCGGGCAGTGCCGCCTGCTGATATACGAAGATATACAAAGTGCAGTGCTCACTAGCCGCGCGTGAATACGCCCTATAGGAGACATGCCTGTTTTAGAGCGCACATCTTAGGCGCCCGTTTCCGGCTTGAGCGGCGTCGGCGTAACCGTGAGGTGCATCATGGGTAAATTCCCCCGCTAAATTTAGCGCAAAATTTAGCGGAAAACTTTTCCTGCTAAATTCAGCGAAAAACTTTCCCCATTAAATTTCGTGGAAAAATTTCCCCTCTAAATCTAGGGGAAAATTTTCCCCGCCAAATTTTGCGGAAAAAATTCCCCGCTAAATCTAGCAAAACAATTTCCCCACTAAATTTAGCGGGAAACTTTTCCGCTAAATGTAGCTAAAGTGAACAAGCAACCGATTTGGTTTCAGTCTAATCGTTGTGTGCCAGGCAATTCTGAGCTTTCGTCCCAAACAGCCACCTCAGTTTAGGGAAGTAAATTTTCTAAGCGGCCGAGGCAACCGCTTCCCGCGCGCGCTCAACGTCAACCGCCAATAGAAAGTTTTGTGAGGTTATGAAATGCTCAATGGCAAAAAGAAATTTAGACGTAACAAGTCACAAACCAGCTCGCTTCTTGACCCCGGTTTCGGCGAGGTGGGAGCATCCGAATCATCTTCAGAATCAGACGATGACGGGTCCGATGAGTCCTCCGACGATGACGGGTCCGGCGAGTCCTCCGACGATGAGAACTTGTTACCGGTCTCGTCCTCGCTTTCGGCTGCTGAGTCCATCGCAGCCGCCGTGTCGACTGTGATGGGACAACAATGGTTTTCATTATGAGTGGATGTTGAATTCCCGGACCCGGATGCAATCGTGTGTGGAAACAGAAAAGTTATAATGAATATATAACCCACCACAAGCGCTGTGGCCGGCAGCTCTGGTGGCTCCAGTGGCTCGGGACTGGCCAGGTGTGTCGTTGTCCTCAGCATGGTTCTCAGAATCGTCCGACTCGACAGTCGGACGCTCGACAGTCGGACGATTCTTTAGGCGGTACTTCGAGCGGGTAGGAATCTTGCAATCGGTGTTCCAAAGGTATTCGCCGTACTGTCGCTTACCAGGCATTTCAGGTTGCAAACGGCATCGGCGGCCTCAACAAACAGCAGCAACCGGACCTTATGCCTCGCTGCTCACGGAGACGGCAGAAAACCCAACAAGCGAAAACGCCGACGCTACGTCAACTGGATTCGGTTCGTCTCTTCGCCACTCGCGGTAGAGCTGTAACTCCCACCGAACAAGAATAGTATTGTACGTCACATAATTGCACCACTTTTAACGTAAGAAGAGTTCATCTGAGTCGCTGTAGTCACTCTCGAAAAAAAGGGAAACCCCAAAAGGCGAGTGCTTTATTGTGCGTTAAAACTATTGGCTGTTTCTGACAATAAAATATTTCGCCTGAAACCAAATTTGGTGTTTTTAGGCAACTCATTGGTTTCGGGGCGACAAGACTATTTTTTTATTTTGGGCCACATCGCACCAACGTTAGTCGCACTGTGGCACCTCGACGTAAAATTAGGCTAGATGGCGCAAGCTGCCGCCCAGTATAAAGAATGCAGCCACTAGCATTTATCTATCCACCCAATCCAATCCAATCCAAGCAACCTAAGCTGCCTAAGCCGCTTCTTTTCTTTCGTCTTTGTTGTCGGTTGTGTCAGTTGCGTGTTGAATCGTGTTGAAGCGGAAGGACCACGGTACGTGCAAGATGACACATATCCTCATTAAGTGGATAAGCGAAGATAAGTGGGACGTATATCCCGTTAGGGCGTTAGACAACCCGGCCATCGGTGTACAACTAATGTCTGATGACGGAGCTATAAAAAAATTGCGGAAGCAAGTCGTGGACGTCAGGTGGAAAATGGATGAAGACCCGTCACCCGCCACGCTCTTAGACTTCGGTAAGTGTTGCTAAACTTTTTGACGCGTTCCCACCGGCGATGCGATCTGGTCGCGCGATAACTTTCATCGCAAAAGCGACCATCGCGGGCAAAAAAGCGACGCGATTTGAGCAGTCGCTTTCTGACCCGACTTTTTGCGATGTGATCTAGTCGCGGAGCGGCTGAGCCAATCAACGGCGTTCGGAGCACGTGGTTCGGGGCGAGTTTTCGAAAAAACGACTCGCCTACGAAGGCGTTGGACTCGCTCATCGCGCACGCCAGTGTGACCATCGAATTTTTTTTGCGATGCGATCTGTCGGATCGCGCGACTGCTTACATTGCCGGTGGGAATGCGCAGTGAAGCAGCGTCGAAGGATGTGCGCGACGTCTTGTCTGTATGTTTATTTCTAAATAAAGGACGGCAAACATGGCCGTTGGGGAGCTGCAATTTTTCAAACAACGCAGCTAAGCTCGAAACGTAGGGTTCCTACATTTTTAGCATTTGGTTGGTTGCCGACCTTTCTTCTTGTTTTCCGACCTTTCTTCTTGTTTTCCCAACCAGATAGGTTTCTCTGAATTGTTTACTTTCATATTTATTTCTCGCAGGAAGTGAGGGAGCAATGGAAGGCAAGCGCACTCAGCTTGCGAAGGGTGCGTTGGACGAAGGAGCGTCGACGTCAAAGGTTGGCATGCTGCTCTTATATAGGGCGATTGCAATAGTGAGGCTTGCTGCTAAACGAACCGCGAAAACTGACGACTACACAGAGAGCTAATACTTTTGTCAGATGTGTATTATTCATTGAGTAATGCTATACGCACTCCGTGGTGCACTTCGGACGGAAATTGCTATACGCACTACGCTAATCTCGTATAAAACGAATCGTCACAACGAGTCTTCTAAGCGTTGGCATAGTATAGGGGTTAAGGTATCCGCTTCACACACAAATGGACGCGGGTTCGATCCGCGGTGGGCATACCTTTTTTTTCCTTTTTTTCTCGAACATTTTGTTTTGTCGAGGCATTTGGCGATATTTACGACATTTCTTTTTTGCGATGAACGAATGTTGTTGACGAAACTTCGCAGAACTAAATGGTGTGGTATCCCTTCCGGAGGTGCGATCGGGGACAGCGGGGCTTGCGTTGCCGGCTGGACGCCGCCAAGCGGCGTGTACTGGTTAAGTCTTGTAATTAGCCGCAAAGCAGCTAATTACAAAACTTATCCAGTTTGTAGTCGCCGCGAAGCGGCGTGAACGCAGGCGAGGGGGCTGTGTTAACGAGCTCCCCAGTGATACACGCGCAGTTCGAAAAGGGTGGCCCGAGTGGCGTGAGCTCTCCGCGTAGTGCACATAGCATTGCTGTTATTCATTAACTATACTTGGCGTCAGCCCCTCGTTACTAGGTTGTCAAAGCTATTTTCGCCAGCGTGTGACTTCGTCCTGCGTCTCGTTCGCACGCGCGCGGGCGTGTTATGTTCTAGACCAGTGGTTCTCAAGCATGGATGTGTTGGGGACCTGCCACAGTGATGGGGGACCCCATGCCAGTGAAGAGGAAAGGAGGGGGGTGCTATAATAGTAACATAAGACTACTAATAGATGGTATTCACTGAGCCTGCAGGTTCGATTTTGCTAGGGAACGCCACCGTCGATCTGCCATCTTCGATGTCGCGGTTTGACGATTGACTGGCTTGGGTATGCGGTCGTCCGTTGGTGGTATGTGCTGATTTCATATCGTTGAAGAAGCTTCGTTGAACAGAAAAGACAAAACAGTTTATCTCGGGGGCGGGCCATTTTAATTCCTGTGTTGCCGCCGAGTACCGTGTGTTAAGGCTGAACCGCATATAAGCGATTCAGCAAGCGACTAGACGAGACAAGTGACGATGACCCGCTTCGCTGTCACTTGGTCACTTGCGCGACAATGCAAACCGCATGAAAGCGGCCAAGGCGATGAGCGACGATTGCTAGAACTCTAAAAACCGGACAACGCGAAGCGCGATCGTGAGAAATCTGTCGTCATCGCTCGCTAAATCGCTTCCATGCGGTTCACCCTTTGCTGTCACTCGTCGCGTAGCTCGGTTTTTGGATATCTAGAAAACTTGGCGCTCATCGCCTTGGTTGTTTGCTTCTGTCGCTTTGCATGCAGCTTGCCTCGTCGCGCGACTGACCGAGCGACAGCGAAGCGGGTCGCCGTCGCTTGTCTCGCCGTTCGCCAAATCGCTTGCATGCAATTTATAAATCGTTTGGACTAATGAAAAATGCGGCGCATTTTCCATTAGCTGCGCACTCGGTGAGCCGCACGGTATGTTTCTGCACAGGAACGAACACCGAAGGCACGACATTTGACACGGAGGCGATGGGGCAGCACGGTTACATGGCCGTAGTGCAGAAAATCCACTAGAGAAAAAACGATAAGGAAACTAACAAAACAAGAAGTAATCGCACTGTGTTACAGAAGCCCCAAAGTAGAAAAATCACAGTTCTTGCAAACGAGCTACCGCCGTGGGCACGGAGCACGACACAGAGGGCTGCATGGAGCCGATGGAGCAACGCAGCCGCGGTGGAAAAGTCTGGTAGCAACAAAAACAAACTAAAACACACATAAAAAAAATATTCCTACGGCGCTTCAAAAGCACCAAAGTCTAAGAATAACCCCTAGTTTCGGCCAAAAAGACCCTTTAGAGTCGTAAAATGCTGCTAACCCACGCTGAAAGGTCCGGCCAGGCGACTCCCGACACCTACATGGGATAGAAGGAGACCTCGAAGACGGTGACCGTGGTGGCCGACGCCAGCGCACCTAGCGAGTGACGTCAACTGAATGTCACCTATTGCAGTGTGAAAAGGGCAGCCTTTACTGTTATATAGAAAGGAGAAGTGAGAAGCATTAAACAAAAGGATGAATGGATGGATCAATGGTAACGACTGTACCCCTTATAACGGGCGGTAACTTTTGCCACTTAGCCAGGGTCAGCAAAAAACAGCTTTTCTTTTCATTCGAGGGTTTGCCAGGGGTCTTGAGGCTTGACGCGAGGGACTCGCGGACCCCAGCGGCCCCGCGAAACACCATTTGAAACCACTGTTCTATAAACTAAAGTCATTCATGACATGTCATTGATTGCCTTTGTTTTAAGAAACTTCATCTATGCATTTCAGTGCAACTGCGAGGTTCAAATAAAGATTCTCCAAGAAGAGAATGAGGTTCTCAGGGAGCGCCTCAGAATTGCAGAAACTAACTGTGGTAAGTTCAACATTTTGTCATTAAGAAATCTGCTATATATTTCAGCGTTCCATGATGTGACGCCTTTTTATAACTTTTCCACTGTTTACCAGCATGCCACCATTGTTGAATGAAGCAACCCCAGGCGAGTGTAGTTGGTAACAGGATAAGTATTCAATAGAAGTGCCGCCCACAAGCATTATGCACCTGCTTGATGTCCCTCTGCCGTTGAGAAAGTGGTTCTTTATAAACGCTGCAGTGCATCCTCTGCTTTGCGACATTGGGATTTCAGGCAGGAGACTAGTGGGTGAAAATTGCTCCTGGTCGTGCGAGATGAGATGGTCGCGTTTGAAGAGGGGTATTTTTGGGAAAGCACACAAAATGTGGGCCTGGTCGGGCTTTGCATTTACCTCAACAAGGCAGGCCTGGTATTTCCATGCCTTGCACAATGTAAATTAGCCTTCATGACTGCCGAAGACGAAACGGGCTTGAATGGGCCCCTAAAAATTAGCGTTGATGCCGGACCAGATTGACTGTTGTAAATGGATAGCGAGCCAAAATCGGGCCAGGACCCAAATAACCGCAGGTAGCACCAGGCCGGGCTTTTAAATATCGGCTTGTGCAGACCTCTGCACCGTAGGGCTAATCTCGACAGCTGCACTTGTCAAAGGTACCACGTGTAGGAGGCCTTGACGTTTTCTTACTCAAGCCAGCAGAGAAGCAAACTCCAGCAAAGTAGCTTAGTGGTGGCAAGTCACTCGAGTCACAGCAACCTTTTTGCTTTGTCCTACAGAAACCACTGAGAAGACAGCTGATACTGCTACGCTTTTGTGCCATAACCTTCTCTTTGTTGAGATAAATTTCAGCACATACTGTATGGGGTATAAGCAATTGTTGCCACCATGGCTATGTGGAAAGGAGAATGAGTTTCCCAACCTATCGGATGTGATTATATCCATATTACACATAACATACTGTCAGTTCACGGGCAAGTAAGAGGGTTAATTGCACAGGGACTACAGAAGTTTAAAAAAGGCCTTGCGTGGGGCCCCATTTCCAGTGTCTGCTATCAAAGGCTGTTTATTCTTATACCAATGCAATGATTGTAGTGCCAACTTGTCTTGACTGAATTTCAGACTCTGCCAAGATGGCCAAGAAGCTGGAAAAGAGCCTGCGCCACCTAAACCGCCTGTGGGCAAAGAACGAGGAAGTCTTGTCCAGCCCTAAGGTATTGCTATGAATCAGCATAGCGACTCCCTAATTGTGTCTGAATTATTGCACCTCTCATAAAAGCATGTAGTGCATGCCAACGTGTGGCACACTTTGTACCCAGACACGATAATGTAATGTAATCACTGTAGGTCGCACTAAAACCATAAGCTCAAATTTTGTGCATCTTTTCAAATACAGCGGTAATTGGGCTTGTCTATAACATGTGAGTGTGCGGCTTTCCCCGGTGAGCACTAGGCTAGTGGCATTTGCGGAAACTACCATACTTTTAAATGTTTGCAAAATACTTGTAGCCTTTCTGCAGCTTTTCTCTTTGATCTAACAAGTGTCCACCTCCAGCTTTTAAAATTGTCTCCAAATTTTGGAGGACGCCTCCTTGGTGTTTCAGGGTGGTCTAGTCATGGCGGGTAACATGAAACCGTATGTTCTAGGGGTGTCCTGCGTGTTCGTGGGAGTCTGATGCCACTGAGTGCAAGAAGCTGCTCACACTCTCTATGCCCACTTTAGCCTGCATGTCAGCTGCATGCATTTCTACTATGTGCTTTATTCTGCGTAGAGTTCTTTTGTTTTCCAGACACAACTATGTTTGGCTTCTGGACATTCAAGATTTCCCGCTGACTTATACGAAGCCCAAGCTTGTCTGCTTCTTTCGCAGGGATTGTGGTGCCGTCAGAACGTCGAGCTCTGATTGGCTCCAATTGAAGGATAGTGGGTAGGCTTGGTTTAAGTTGTATCGCAGAAAACACATAGACTTCCATACTATCTAAGTACAAACCTATTTGTTCGTCATTTCATGTTTGGAGCTAGCTAGCTGTCTGAGCGCCGAGATCATTTGGAATGGGGATGATGGTTCGTCAGAGCGCCAGCCTCAGGGTGCGCGTGTTCATGCCTCAGTGATCTTTCTCACGTGCAAAGGCGCACTGAAGCTCCCAGAAGATGTCCAGCTGGATTCACCTTCAGTGAAACTGGTTTGTGACATGTCTAAGGTGTCAACAAACCAAGATTCATTGTCTACCACTCCCTCCAATTTCATAATTATTATTTCCGATGCAAGATTTTCTTGTGTACACATTGACATCGTCGGTCCCCTCTTGCCGTCAAGAGGATACCGCTACATGTTGACCTGCGTCGATTGATTTACACGTTGGCCCAAAATGTGTCTCATCGTGGACGTGTCTGCAGAGATGGTCGCGATATCCTTTTTTTGGCAACTTGGGTAAGCCGATTTGGCGTACCGGCGACAATAACAACGGATCGAGGACGACAATTCCAAAGCCGGTTATTCAAAGAACTTTCACCCCTACTCAGTATTTGGCATATTTCGACGACAGCATACCAATGCAATGATTGTAGTGCCAACTTTCCGTTTATCCCGTTTCTAACGGACTAGTCAAAAGATTTCATAGACAACTAACGACTTAAGTAAAGGACATCCTGCGAGAACTGCAACCAAGGTACTGACAAAACAAGACGACTCTTGAGAGGGTCCACTTTGCTGCTGAACCTGTTCCACACCATCGCAGCACACGACGAGTTTTCCATCTCGTGGTTAGGAAGAGCTCCTGTGGCAGTCGAAAAACCCAACAGATGGTTGTAAAACAGAAACATCGCCGACAAGCATCAGTACGCCTTTGCATGTGAAAAAAACCACTGGGGCATGAACGCGCGTGCCCCGAGGCTGGTGCTCCGACCAGCCGTCATTTCCACTCTGATCTTGGCGCTCAGTCCACTAGCTAGCTTCGAATTTGAAATGATGATTAAATAGTTTTTTTTTTTTTTTTTAAGTAGTAGGGATGTCTACGTGTTTTCTACGCCACAAGGTCTACCCCCTATCCTTCAATCGGAGCTTGGCATTCTTAAGTCATTGTAACCCTTTCAAAAGAAGCAGACAATCTTGTGCTCCACATACCAAACTTGGTTGACTGCAAGAGTGCTTTACACTTTGTCGTGTTCCGCACCCTTTGATAATGCAAGGGTCAAGAGCACAAAAAAGTGTTACGATCTTGTTTTTACTGATGCCATATTTGATACATGCTCATGCTTTTTTTAAATTTGATTGCTGCAGGATATTTGGGATATCTTAAAGCAATGGTTCTGCAATATTGTGCAGCTGATATGTGGGCCAAAGCGTGTAAAGGGTGTGCAAGCAGCTTCAAGCACTCGGCAATTCCAGACATACCCATGCGGACTGTTACATGCTATCCCACGTGACTAGACTAGTTTCCACTGATGCCACCAGCCTAATGCTCGCCAGAGAAAACCGCATGCTTGTGCATTATAGAAAAGCGTGATTTGCACTGTACCCTGTGTGTGTATGAGGCTGCATATGAGGCTTCATGAACATTCATGGGAAAGGCTCTGGCTTCCTTATTTAGAGAGGAGCTTTTGAACTGGCTTTTAATTAAAACTTTCAAAGGATCTTAAGGGATTGGAGCCACATTTTTGTTTCCGATTGACATTTGAGACTTCGCAGTTTTTAATTCTTGAAGCTGTTTCTGGTTCAGGTTGACATCGGGAGCGGCGTTCTGGTGGAGCAGACGACCTTAGATGGCCTGAAGGCGGCGGGCGTTTCGGCATCGAAGTACGTCAGGGGTCTCCTGAAGGCGGTGTTTTCGACGGAGGAGCTGAAAGGCAAGAGCCTTCGGGGCAGGAAGTGCAATGCGCAGAAGGAGGGTGAAGTGAAGCCGGCCCTCGATCCCGTGAAACTCAAAGCTGTAATCGGTATGTAATCTTTCCTTATCCTTGTTCTACCTAAGTTTTTGCAAATGTCTCATTTTATTCTTGGGTGCTGCAGTCTATATGTCACGGTCATGACCCCACATTCGAATGCAGTTTATACCTTTGCATAGCAGAATAGTCAGTTTTAACTATTTTGGGAGGACACTATCTTGGAGGTTCAACTTTCAAGTCCCTAGCTGAAAATAAATGAAATTAACAGTGTTGACTGCTAATTATGTTAAAGGAGGCAGAAGAAAGTTCCAGCTCTGTACATTCATTATAAGGGAAATTACGACAATTATTATTCCTATCGGGAATACACCAACATTGTTTGGTTAATCTATAGTTAGAAAACTAATGAAATACCCAGCAGGTTTTCTTCACTAGATGCAAGGCAGAATGCCTAAACAGTGCGGCTATTAAAGAGTTTGTTAAAAAAGGTTTATTTTTCGAAAGATTGTTTTTCAAAGTGGAGCAACTTTTTGGCCATTTGTGTTCTTAAAAAAGTTAAATTATTTTGTAAAAACATTTTAAAGTAAAAAACAACTTCCAAAGCTGCATTCCTCATTAAATTTCACTCAGGATAAAGTAAGTCTGCATCTTTGCTTTAGTCCCATTATCAAACGAGAAATTTCCAAATGAAAATTGTAGCAAAAAAATGCAGTGGAGAAAAATTCATTTGAAATGACCAGATCTCAACCTTTCATATAGCAGTGAAGCTCTGGACATAATGTATAGCAGGTGAACTATACTGCAGAATTGAATAAAGCTTTGTTAATATTCTTTATACGTTGGTGAGCCTGATTATAACATTAGTCAAATGTCTTTTGCAAAAACTTATTTTGTTAGGCCATGTCTCCCGTTAACCCTTTAAGTGCCTTGGACGAGTAGAGCTTGTCGGCTGCTTTCTGGTAAAAAATGCCCTGGACGAGCTCAGCTCGTCCAGTGGTTTTTCGGTAGCCCTCAATTCCACGGACGAGTGGAATTGAGGGCTACCGAATTTCGGTTGCCATCCATGATCAGTTTGCTGCACTGATCATGGATGGCAACACTCGCTTTAGTTGGCACATTTTTTTTTTTTTTTTTTGCTGTAGTGTAGTGGCATTTTTTAAAATTGTATTACAAATACAATTTTAATAAATTGAAATTGTATTTGTAATACTAAAAGAATAAAATTCCTCAATAAAAAAAAATGTCATTTTTAGGTTACTTAAAAAAAAAAAAGTGCCACTACACTCCAAACTGGATCTTTCCCTGTGCTGGCTGGCGTCTTGCCAGGTTGCAGCAGACCCCGAAGTTGATGGTGTTTCCATAAACAAATGTTCCGCTGCCCCGGGGAGTATTCCATCAAACTCGTGAAATCAACATCGCAGTCCTTGCAAGTATTTTCCAGCAGCTCAGCGATTTCTTCGTCGGTCAAGGGACAAAATGCAAACTCGTCTGCTCCAAAAAGTGTTTGGAAAACCTGTACTAGCTTTCCCACCGCTGCCTGTAGTTTCGTTTGTTTTATACAGTGGTGTGAAAGCTTCTGTTGTTTGATTCTCTAATTCTGTGGTTTTCAACCATTGATGCTTCGTGGATGATTCTCTAATTCTGTGGTTTTCAACCATTGATGCTTCGCGGAACCCTCGGGGATTGGCGGAGATGATATAGGCCCCTGTTCATGGTGAGGGGAAGGGAAAAGTGTAGGTTAATTATGATAATGATTTAATAAACGGATATCACTAATGGCTAGTGTGAAGTAGACTTCTCTCATTGACATACACACGAGAAAACTTACACAAAAATTGGAATGTTTCTTTTTAATCTGAAAAAAAGACAACCTTTATTTCCGGGCTTGGCTGATGAGGCAGGGCTTTGTGGACCCCTAGAATGCCTTTGTGGACCCTCGTTCGAGAACCACTGCTGTAATTTATCAAAAGAGAGCTTCTATAGATTTGTTAGATACCTTTGCTATATGGCTCTGAGGCAAAGCATCGGCCTATGGGTCCACAGTTTGTTGGGTTTGCATTCCAGCCAAGGGGCGCACAATATGACGGAGGCTTACGGGGAGGAGGCACTGTGTAACTAAGACTTTGGCTGCTCATCGAATATTCCTAGGGGGTTGAAATTAATCCTTTGTCCTTCGGTGGGGCGTGCATTGGTTTCACATGGAAACCTCCAAAATTTACTTTTTTTTATATAGCGTAACCTAAAACAAACTTCAGAATTTCACAACTGTCTAAAACATGGACCTCTAAGGTCTCATTTGCCTTGTGTGTTAATCATTTGTTTCATTTTTTTTCTCATTTCAGACTACACCTGCAAAGAGTACAAGGGGGTCGCCCGCTTGACTCTCACAACGAGCCTTTCAACAATGTTGTGCAGGGAGATGAAATAGGTAAAATGCTGCTACAGTCTTTCATTATCTCCTTGCTCGATTTGAGTCTGTAACATCTTTTGGATTTGCTTAATAATTCCCTCTCCCTAGTAACGTCTTGAAAAAAAAAAGAAAATGAGCAAGGCAATCGTGAGACAATTTGGCAATAAATTAGAGCCTTAATTTGCCAGCCAATAACTCTAAAGCAATATATTGCATCGATTGAAAATGCTGAAATGACAACAATGCCGAACAATGCAGTTTCCATAAAATAGGTATCATTTAAAGTCACCCTGCCCACATTTACCTTGTCGGTAATTTAGAGGCTTTCATACAGCTTTTCATGGGTGCCACCACCTTGACGTTATGTGACCCTGCTTCATTAGCCAACATTCAGTTTGTTGCTAGTGCTCAGCTGCATTCTCTGCTGAATCAGAAACCACCAAAGCTTTATTTTAAATTCTTATTTTGTGCCTAAATCGTGCAATTTCCTCGGGATATTTAAGTATTTTGGGGTTTCGGTTAATCACCTAATATCTATACTGCATGTCCCAAAGAAAATGTTCAACCAACACTAAGATAAGCCGCAAAAACAAGCTACCCAATTTTTCAAGTAGGCTTTCCTCGGAGTCATCTTTTTGTGCATTAAAAGGTCAAATCTAAACTCGCATTAAAAATTAAAAATCTTACTTTTTCAAGGACGGCCTCATGCTTCAATTTAGTCGTCTTTTTGGGTTTTGTGTGGGGAGAATTTTTAAAGTGGAAATGAGTAAACAAAATGCACATTTGTGGAGGGTTTCTAGTTGATGCATCGAGTTGCTCATTTATGCATCTGTTAAATTTAGCGTTCAACTTTTTGAGGGGACTCTCAATGTTTACGTCTTTGTTAGAAATGAAATTCACAAAATGCAGTGAGAGTTCTGAAAACATTAATTTCGTGCCGTAAGGCTATTGCAGCCGTGTTCCCCCTGCATGTGTGTGCACTTCATACATTGTTTTCATAAATGAATTATGAGGTAGTTGCTCAGTGCTGTGTGCTTCGAAATGAATTAGTGCCAGACAGCCAATGTGTTGGATTGAGTCTCGTGCGAACGCATAGTTGTCGATTTACATGCATGGCTCATACAAAAGGGCCACTAATCAAGTCTAAAATGCTCTGCTCAGGGTTATTCAGATATGAGAACATGTATTTTAAGCGACTGTGTTCCCGCTGCTGCATCTACTGCCGTTTCCAGTCACGTTCTGTGCAGGAGAGAGGTGACATAGTAGCCCCTGAATTACACAACTTTGATCATCCTTGTATCATGGGCACAAAAAACATGCCACATATTTACTTTTGCAGAACATTCAATATTCAACTTTGACGGGAACAAATTTACATTCACTTACCCACTGGATGTGGGTTACACATATCATAGTGGGCGTCCATCACATACGAACAGCCTCAAGCGCAGTAATCAAGATCTTGAGGTGGTTAACTGCAGGCAGAAATGATAGGCACGAGCAAAATCGAAGATCGGCAATGGCGACTTCGAGAGCGCGCCGACTGGTGGTGTTGTGAATGCTGAAACATTGAATGCGTCTATGGATGATGAAATGCATTATTATATGTGTGTTTTATTTCTTTTCATTATAGGCTACAGACACAAGCATGCGGCGGGACCAGCAAAGTGCAATTTAAGTATAAAAATAAACTTATCCTTCACTCTTTGATTCAGCATTTATTCTTATCCGGTGGCTAATTTGGTTTAATTACCCCGGTATTAATGCACTTAGAATGCAGTTGCACATATTTGATTGAAACACATTGCAAAAATTTTATTGAAACTCAATAGCAAAACTTCTAGTTAAGCTCAATTGCAAAAATTTGATTTAAACACTTTTTCCAAAGAATTTATTGAAACTCGATTGCGAAAATTCAATTGAAGTGCTATAACCAAAAATTCTATTGAGACTCAATTGCAGAAATTCTATTGAAACTCAATTGCAGAAATTCTATTGAAACTCAATTGCAAAAATTCTATTGAAACTCAATTGCAAAAATCCTATTGAAACTCAATTGCAAAAAGTCTATTGAAACTCAATTGTAAAAATCCTATTGAAACTCAATTGCAAAAATTCTATTGAAACTCAATTGCAAAAATTCTATTGAAACTCAGTTGAAAATTTTTTATTAAAACTCAATTGCAAAAATGCTATTGAAACTCAATTGCAACGATTCTATTGAAACTCAATTGCAAAAATCCTATTGAAACTCAATTGTAAAAATTCTATTGAATCGGTGGCCAATACCCTGGGACGGTTCAATACAAACACGTTAGAAAAAGTCAATA
The DNA here is from genome assembly GCA_013358835.2 of Ixodes persulcatus. Taxonomy (NCBI): domain Eukaryota; kingdom Metazoa; phylum Arthropoda; class Arachnida; order Ixodida; family Ixodidae; genus Ixodes; species Ixodes persulcatus. Next base: position 52,273 of record JABSTQ010006124.1, read on the forward strand.
GACTTTCAATTGAAACTCTATGCGGTGTATTGACAGCATCCTATTGACTTTCAATTGAAACTCGTTTAATTTTTTTGTAAGGGAACAGATATCCGAATGCGTCTGCGCCTATAATATTGCACGGCTCAAGGGCACGTCATCAGTCGACGTGAACGTGACCCGCTGCTTTGGTGATCCGATACCCAGGAAGGAGGCCAGACGTCGCCTCGATGTGCGGACTCAGACTTCATACACCTGCGACTCGTCTCGAGCGCGCTGTTTCTCGGAGAGCTCGCACCTGTGCCGGCCATCTCAGGTCGCAATCCACGAAGTCTCTGTTTGAACGATGCTAGGCGAAACTTGAGGACTGCCATTCATGCGTTGGAGGCGGAGGGTCGGCAGGTAGGACCGTCACAACAGGGACTCCAACGTATCGATTTTTCAACCATAACAGAAGATAAGACATGTGCTTCAAGATGCTTCAGGTGGTCCACTTTTCTCGAAAATTCCAAATGCAACTGCCTGCATGGTCTTCAACCAAGTCACCTACAACGAAAGTACGTATTTTCCTTTCATACAGCAGCGTGGGTAAAGTTTTATGTTCAAGCCAACACCTACATATACAAGAATACTAGTTCATTCCACCATAACATCATGTGATCAGTGTTGACCGGGGCGCCCTTATTGGACAGGGAAGTGGTGATGTTTTGATGGAATTTATTTAGAGGTCGAAGTCTTTTCGCAACACTCGTCAGACAGACAGGATGCCAGGGAAGGGACCGCGGTCAATCCTTCATGGAACGTTTTTTGAACCCATTGAAAGACTCTTCGTCAGGAACCACTACCTTCAAGGCGAAGCGCCTAGCCTGCGGAAAAGTAATTTCGGGACAAAAAAAAAAATTCCACTTCAAATTTAAAGCCTCGTTAAAACGGAGGTTCGGGCGAGTTGGTTGTTCATGACTGACAAGGAAACAGCGCACTCTCAAAAGCCTCATCTCAGTTGGCGTCTCAAAGAAATTTGAAAAATGTGTTGCATTATCAGTATTTATATTTCTGCCCTTCCTAAAATGTATTCCTGTATTTGTATTTCCAAAGACGTTATGCCTCTTTTTAAAATGTATTTCCGATACGTATCGAGATACATTTTTACAGATATACTTGAGACTTGAGTATCAGTATTTTAGCAACTATTTTCATATATAACAGTGTCTGTATTTCCAAATACATTTTTTAATATTTTTGCCCAACCCTGCAACGCAATGCAGCTGTAAGGTGACACTTTATACGTTTAGGAATTAGAGGAATGGAATGGAACGATTCAGCCATTCCAGGAGTGGGAATGGGCCCAGTGTCCTCATTCCTAGGAGTTGAAAGGAATGGAATTACCGAAAACTCTAATTCCCCGGAATGGAATTGGAATGGAATGGGGGGCCCACTCCGCAACACTGGTGTCCAGTTTCCCGGCAGCTGGCAGAATTTTTTCCCCGAAATTCTACCGGTAGTCGCCCCTCATTGGCGGTGCAATCAGTTCATCGAACGACATTTCTTCGACAGGTAGTTCCATCAACACGCGATGTTTCATAAAAAAAACTCAGAACAGCATTTCTTTTTCTTTTGCAATGAATTGTTGCAGACATACCATGAAGCAGCGTGAAAGGGTGGGCTAGGTTCGGTGAGTACGTGCCTCAATCAGGAATACACGCGCTTTGATATGCCACAACAGCGTGCAATTCGCGTAACGAGTGCCGAGGAAACGTTGCGCCGCAGGAATACACGCGCGACGAAATGCCCCTACAGCGTGCAATTCGCGTAACGAATGTCGATGAAACGTGAATGTCGACGAAACGTGTATTCACGAAAAGGTGGCCACGAAACGTGTTTTCGCGCAACGCAGGGTGAATAAGGAAGTCAGTATTCTACCTGCAGTTGGGACATTATTTCAGACAGATAACGGCATGCGACTGTCGGTAAGATTGCGGGAAAATAATTCTCCCGGCTGCCAGGAGATAGGCGCTGCCTAATTCTAGAGGTTATCCGGAAGAGTACCCGTAGAAGAACGGAATATGATCACCAAGTAGGTTGCAGCACACTTAGGTTGAAAATGCCGGACTTGAAAGATGTAATCCGATGTATATGTCGACACGGGCTCTGCAGACCAACCACTCGAACACAAAAACTAGAAGGAAGTGATCCGTGAAGATTCAACACGATGTAGCACACGCTGCCGTTTGCCGAACCTGAACACCAAACGATTCACAAGAATGTCTTGCGCTTCTTTGAAGAAATCGATACGGGTAGGACTTTTCGAACGAGATGCCATTTACCACAGAAGCCAAATCCACAGCAGGCCCGCAGGCCGCATCACACGCGAAACTAGGTCCGGTCTTCGCAGGCATTCCGGGTTTGTCAGCGGCTAATGCGTCATCCGTCAAACCACGTGATCACGCTTCTGCCGTTACCCGCGCACAGAGAGCGGATTCAAGCGATAAAAAGTATACGGTTCATTGGTCCGGCGAGTACGCACCGTCTAAAACGCCCTCAGCTTAGGGAGAGAGAGAAAAAGATGAGAAGGAGTGATTATAATAATAATAGTCATTTTTATTTGCACGAGAAAGTTTGCCCACTCAGCGTCGTGCAAGGCTAGACAGAAAGGTCCGCTGAGTAGGTGTAAACATAAACAAACAGTAGGTGTAAACAAAAACAAAATAAGAATAACACGTATACACGTATGAAAACAACGAATAATCAGAACCCAGAGGGTAAGCTGGCCAGAACGGGAGTGCGCTTACAAAGGCTAATCTTCAGGGGCATCTCAACAATGAACACAACGAGAGGTTTTGTTACTTGTACCCAAGGTTGATAGTGCAGTGGATGTTATGCGTGCCCTTGGGCTGCCTGGTTCCGTGCTCTCCCTTATCACCAGCTTCGAGACTGTAGTCACGTGACCCTAACCGGAGACACGATTGGCCTAAAACACGCATAGCGTCTACCCTGCTGTCAATACTGATTGAAAAGGACAACTCTTTGAAGGCCAGCTTTTGAACTTCTAAAGAAGCTGTCCAGCCCAAAAGTGATTCTAAACGGGGCAAGTTTGAAGGCACCATGTTTTACGTCGTACAACCCACATTATAATTTAGAATGAAGAACTTAGCACGACTATTTTTTGCGCACAATGTCCACAAATAAATAAATAAATATATATAAATATATATCAATTTTTTATCAATAAATTTAAAATTATTTGTACACTGTTAGGTTCGCATTTTTAAACTTCAATTTTTTTTTACGAACGAGTTACACATAAAAGACACCACGGACAGCACATCGTCCGACTTTCAACACACGATGATTCGCCGACGCTCGCAGAAAGATCGAAGGTTGCGATGCTGCACGAACGGTTTCTGAAAAATGCTGCGTAGGATATACGCCGGGCGCAACGGCTTCGCGACCGTTCGAAGGGTAAAGGATTCGCGACGACAAAGTAGCGTCTTGCAACTTCAGTAAGCTAACGGGGCTCGAGAGTCCCACGCTCACATTTCCGCAGAGCGAGCGCGGCCGGCCAGATCGAGGCGCAGTATGCTCTCGCGTCACGATTGCTACGTCGTTGCTCTGCCTACACTGATGGCATGTGCACTGGCAGTCGAAGCAGCCCTCTCGAGACTTCATTCGGTTCCAATAGACGACTTTATAGCGCTATAAACTCTCGTGAAACTGAGAGTAGCAGTCACTTCGGTTGCGGCGTAAGCGGCGGCTTTATGTTTGTTGACATCTGCGTCGACAATGACGAAATATGCACAGAAACATTAAATATAAAAAATTGAGCACGCAGAAAGAAATACAAACATGGCAGGGGCACGGACAAAGTAGAAGACATTAACGCTACGTTATGCATATACGTACAAAATAGACTGGAAAAGACAAAAATAATGAAATCTAAAAAAACGGAATTTAGTTGTCAACGCCGAGGTAAGGCAATGCGAAGTGAGAGCAGCCGGCAAAAAAAAAAAGAAATGCAATGGCAATATAGGCAGCTAAGGATGTATTTGTGATCGCGGTTATGAAGCACCGGCGACGTACGCCCCATGAAGTTGGCTATATACAATTCTCGCACCGAGCGAGCGCATGAATGACTCTTTTCTACTTCCCTACCTCTGCAATGCAAAAAAGAGGGTCGCTGGTCTATAGCCTAGGCAACACAAATATCGTAAATTCATTGGCTCTGACAGTTCAATATCGTACAGGTTATGCCGGCGTATATCCAATAATGGAAAGCTATTGGTTTTGACAGTCCAATATTGGCCAGCTTATGCCTGCGTATAGCCAATATCAGAAAGCTAGTGGCTCCGACAGTCCAATATTGGACAAATTATGCCGGCGTATATCCAATATTGGAAAGCCATTGGCTTTAACAGTCCAATGTTGACCAGCATATGCCAACGTATCACCAATATTGGAAAGGCATTGGCTTTGATAGTCCATTATTGTCCAATGTGATTCCAATATTGGGAAACATATGGCTCAGTTGGGCCATTGTTGGGCCATTCTTTGCCACATCAAATCCAATGTTGGCCCAATACTGTGTGCAGCCTGGGGTGAATCGGCCATAACTATAATGCACCGAAATACGAAGCTACGAAAGGTAAATTTCCAAATGGACAGCGGGATTCGAACCTGGTTTGTTCTCCTGGAATGCGCTACCCCACTCGGTCATTACGGTTTTGATTCCCTGCTTCTGCACGTCCATGTATAGAAGAATAAGAAACAGAAGATAGCAAAAGCACTAGTTAATTCTTGACTACAAATGGGAGGTAAAAATGTTGATAGATATTCAAACGTTATCATACGTGGAAGCCACACCGACACGAAACTCTGTGCCCTCTGAACTTCTCCAAAGGAACACTTTTTTACTGCCGGATTGAACCTAGTCAAACAAACACGTGTGGAATTGAAAACACGTATGCAGATAGATAGGTTAAAAAACCCAAGACCAAGGTGATTGGTGTCGAGGGGCTAAAAAGGTGGGGCTTCAATCCACGCTGTGAAGATGGTTGGCCACCGAAGCTGCGGTATCCCCTGCAACGATTGCCCATTGCACTATACGGAATGCCGCCGCTGGTCACGCTGCCATGCTGTCGGTTTGCCATTTCTTTTCCCTTTGCCGCTCCTCGTATTCACGCTGCTCCTCGGGAGTCCTAGCCATGCGTGGCCTACCCATAGCGGTGCTACAACAACATTCAAATCAGATTCCGTTTCAACTTAGGTCCACACGCAGCGGATGTTACGATCCATTGGAGCCCATCCAAGGCCGTGCAACTGTCACGTGACTTTAGAAAGGGCACAAAGCGACGCGCGGAAAGTGTATCACGGGCTACATCCACTGAACGGGATTGGCTAGGATAGCTCGTAGCATCCGCTGCGTCCGGACCTATGCTGAAACGGAGTATAGGCGGGTTCTTCTTTCATCGAAGAAAGGCTCGTCACTCCCCACGTCGTAAGCTGCCGTCGCCGCGGCAGCTTGGGCAACAGTAATATTTTCAGAGAAACGTAAGCGGTGAGCGCTACGTGCTTCGCATTGTTATCAGGAATGCCATCAATTATATGGTTCGGATGCTTGTTTTGAGCTTGTTCTTTTTTGAAACGATTGCTGTGCTTTATGTTGTATGCGTGATTTATGCACATTTCGCTTCAATCGCTGAAGGTGTTGTTTTTTGTTTTGTTTTTTCACGTGAGGACACCGGCACGAAAAAAATCCGACCAACGAGTCATATACAGCTTCACTGTAAAATATTTTGTTGACAAGGGTGCCACAATGCGTGGAAGCCACTCGGGCACACACTTCTGTGCGTTGTGGACTTCGACAAACAAACAGTTTCGCGGAAGTATTCTCGCACCTCTAAAACATTACATGGTGCGCAGCCACTAGCAATCTCCATATACTCTCCAGCCTCAGCAGCATAACCCAATAAGATGGAAACAACTCATCTTTAATAGAAAGAAAAACGTATTCGTGCGTGTCCAGTGGACGTCTTTCTTCTGGGGTCGCTGGAGTACATCCCACGAGAAGAGCTCGTCGAAGCACACAAGGAACAAGATTGCGATCGTCCCTGTTTTCTTACATATGAAAGAGTGAACGCGAATGGTAAAAAATGCATCCTGTTATTCAACCATGTCTTAACAGACACGGTTCCAAAATGTAAATTACAAAAAGTAGTAATGCCCTCAGGTACCATCATCCTTGTAACCAGCTTCAAAACATATATTCCTGGGCCTGCAAAGTACACGAATCCGTAAATGTCAGCGGAAAAACGAAGGCAAGCTAGTGCACTAAATCATTTAAAACCCCGAGAGTCGAAATCAAAATAAAAACAAACGGTCAAGCGAACACACCATTTCTAAATTTTCCTATCAAGCTCATTCGAATCCTACTCCCCATTTTGCATTTGAGACGACGTTTATGTTGTCCGTTTTTTAATGCGTTAGCCTTAGTACCCTGGTATATGCGCTGACCTTCGAGTAGTTTGGGGCGCACGTTATAATGTTCGCAACGTCGCAACGGGACGACGCCACAGTCCCGCTGACTCTGGAATCTGGACAGGGAACACCTTCCACATGCGCCGACAGATGGCGGCGGAGTGCATATTTCGAGAGCCTTGACGATAGGGCGCATAGCAACGGAGGCCGCACTGGAATGGCTCGTTTTAGGGAGAGACTCCATGAAGTCGCACCTAGCAACCGAAGACGGCCGGCGACGCCCCCCATAGCCAATTTTGGCGCTGCGCAGCGGGGGACTGCGGGTGTATCACTGGGCCGCGTGTTAACAGCCCACCCCCCCTCCCCCGTTCACGACGCTTCGCGGCGACAGTCTACGGATGGCTTATTACAAGACACCTTATTAAACAGCATGGGCCACCCGTGCACGCCGCCTCGGGGCACCCCGCCCATGTAACCTCTAGCCCCACTGTCCCCCACTACACCTAGGTAGCTAGGTGTAGTGTCCCATGGTCGGCTGTAGAAAAGTCTTCGTATCGTCGGCTTTAGTTACTGTATTTGGCCCAATTAGCTAAAGATGTTTCGATGTCTGTCTTTAGCATTTTCTGTGGTCGCCTTTATAATCCTTTTTAGCTATATATGACCTTATCACTGTCCAGCCATAGCGCTGTTTCGCTTTTCTAATGGCTAGCTAAAGACTTTTATATGGCTTATCCTATGACTCTCTTTAGCCGACGTGTTATGAATGACTATAGATTTTCCTTTGGTTGATTTAGCCTTCTGTAGCTTCTTACATGTTCTGCTAAAGAATGTTCTGTGGGTCATCTTGTGACTCTCTTTAGCCAGCATGCTACCGCTCCTTATGGCTTTCTCTGTGGTTTCTTTAGGCACCTTCTTGTGTAGTATGCTATAAAGGTTTCTATGGTTTATCGTTTGGGAATTTCTTGCCAACGTGCAATAGCCACATATCGCTTTTCCTATTTTTTCTTTAGCAGCCTATTTCGTTTTGTATGGTCCGCTATAGCTTATTCTACAACTCGTCCTCTGGTTCTATTTCCCCGTCGTTCTATAGTTGCCTGTAGCTTTTCCTACGGTTTCTTTAGCCACCCCTCAGTATCATCAGCTAGAGATGTTTGTATAGCTCTTCCACGGCTGCTGCCTCCTGCGCGGTCTGCTCGAGGTTATTCTTCAGCTCGTCATATGGTTCGCTACCATCGGACTATTGCTGCCTATACCTTATCCTAATTACCGCAATCGTATGAAATGGGAAAGAAATTGTTTGTTGTCACTGTACAACTTAATACATAAAAGCGCCGACCTTGTATCTGGATTTAAAGAAGGTTGAACATCCCCATCTTAGTTAGGGGGGTTCAAACTTCAGAAATCTATTTAAAACATGAAGGAAACCCTTATGAAAATGTATTCACACAAATGATTTAAAACAAAAATGGTAAACAGAAACAAGAGATTCTTTTCAAATCTCCTACGAGTTTAATAGACACAGCCCATTCCGTAGACAAGTACAAACTTGCAAGCAATCCGTGATATATGAAAATGCACAACTAGGCAGTTATACAAAAGAGAAGATTGCTAAGCGAACAAGAACCGGGGTGATTTTTGGGAACTTTCTGTTCTGACGGCAGCCAGTACAATTATTTCCCCGAAAATCTCCCGGCAGTCGCCACTCCTTGGCGGTACAATCACTTCATGTGTGTTTCATCCCATACGAAAATGGTCAATGGACGTTTATGGAAAATTCTATATTGAGCTATCACTGCATATGGCCCTCTATGGTCAGCCATACCAAAACATCAAACACGCTATAGCGACCTACAGAATAAAGTATGTCCTCAACGCTATAGAATCTCGACCATTCGGATTTCTATAGCCGGCTATAGAATACTATGTGTCTAGGGAGCTGTAGACTCGCGACTCGTCCATTTTCTTTATCCAGCCTTAGCAAAATGCTTGTCCTTAATGCTATAGATACGCGACTATTCAATGTGCTTTAGCTGGCTATCGGTTGGTGTATGTCCCTAAATCTATAGACTCCCATCCATTGAATTTTCTTTAGCCGACTCGATGGTGTTTTATGTCAACAAAGCTATGGGCTTCCATCCTTTCAATGTGCTTTAGCCGGCTATAGAGCGACGCATGTTCCTCAAGCTATACGCTCGCGACCATTCAATTTTCTTTAGCCGACTCAATGGTGTTTTATGTCAACAAAGCTGTGGGCTTCCATCCTTTCAATGTGCTTTAGCCGGCTATAGAGTGACGCATGTTCCTCAAGCTATACGCTCGCGACCATTCAATTTTCTGTGGGCTTCCATCCTTTCAATGTGCTTTAGCCGGCTATAGAGTGACGCATGTTCCTCAAGCTATACGCTCGCGACCATTCAATTTTCTTTAGCCGTTTCAATGGTGTTTTATGTTGCTTAGGCTTTAAACTCGCGACCCTCTTCTTAGCAATGCGCAAGTAGGAAAGTGGAAGAGAGTCATTCATGCGCTCGCTCGGGGCGAGAATTTTCTTTAGCCAGCCTAATGGGGCGTTTCCATTTCCTTACCTCGGCGTTGACGTTCGCATTGTCTAACCATGACGCTGACGTCATCTTAATCTTCCATTTTTTTAGCTATAATTATCCCTTTCTATCTCTTCTATAGTCCGTTGCAACTCAAGAAGGTAGGGCGAGGGCAGAATGGGCCGGCGAGGAGGAAGAAGACGGAACTCTAAAGAGAGAAGGAGGTATCCCCCTCTCTTCTCCAGCGTTCCGTCTGCTTCCTCCTCCCCGACCCATCTTACCCTCGCCCTACCTACTTGAGTTGCAACGGACTATAGTGTATTTTTATTGCTTGTAAGAATATGGATTTCGTAGCGTTAACGTATTCAACTTGTCCGTGTCGCTACCATGTTTGTTACCCGTCAATGTGTACGAGGGGCGTTCATAAAGTTCGTATCATTGTCCCGAAGGAATAGAGATTCAGCAATCAAACTCGAGCAGGAGTTAAGCCTCTCTCTACATGTTCGCCCCCAAAAGGTATGCCAACTTTTTCCAGCGATGGACCACATGCCGGAGGCCGATGTTATAGAACTCCTCGTTTTGACTGTTCAGAAATCACTCCACTTCAGCAATCACTTGGTCGTCGTCATTGAAATGCTTTCCTCTTATTTGGCCACACTGGAAACCTCTGCGCCATTTAACCAAAGGGTCATAAACTGGGGCGTTATCCCCGAACAACGCTCACAAATTGGAATGAATATCATTGGCATTGCTTCCCTTCAAATGGAAAAAAACCGATCACTGCATGTGCTTGGCACCGACGGGCGGTGCCATTTTTGTTTCGACACCGTAGCGGCGTTAAGCACTATAGCTATGCAATGTTTAACTGTGCGAAAACTAGAGGGACGCGCGCTCATTTTGATGCCTGTTTTGTTTCGTTTTTTTTCTTCAATTTTTTGTGCCGATAATACGAACTTTATGAACGCCCCTCGTATTTCTTTCTGCGTGCTGTATATTTTATATTTAATGTTTTTGTCTAGATTTCGTCGTTCTCGAAGCGGCGTCAATGAACGTAAAGCCGCTGCTTACGTTTTTACTGAGGTGAGTTCAACTTTTGTCACAACAATCTATCGTGCTATAAGCTCGTCTATTGGCCTCGAATAAAATCTCGAGAGGGCTGTTTTGAATGCCGGTGCACATGTCATCAGTGTAGGCAGAGCAACGACGTAGCAATCGCGACACGAGAGCCGATTTCGCCTTGATTTGGCCAACCGCATACGCTCTGCTGAAATCTGAGCGTGGGACTCTCGAGCACCGTTAGCTTGTTGAATATGCAGGACACAAATTTGTCGTCGCGAATCCTTCGCCCTTCAAACGCCTACGAAGTCGTTCCAGTGCCCGGTGTAACCTACACTGTAAACGAAAAGTAGCCCGGATGGGAGTTTTAAAGAATGAGATGCCGATTAAACTCCCAAGCCTAAAGCATTCACTCCCGCACATGGGAGTATAAAAACTAGAAACCACCACTTTACTCTGGTCGCTAATGGACGGGGTATAAAAGCGACATCACCTGATTGTACTCCCATATTAAACAGGAGTTCTTGTATGACGCCACTCCGCAAGACGAAATGGGAGTTGAAAATACTCTCATCCGTCCACCCGTCTGCGGGAGATCGGCCGCCATTGACGCAGCCGGCGTTTCCCCCGTCCCACCCAGTCCCGGCTCTGGCACCAACGGGTTTCCCGTCGTGGGAGAGGTCGTTATAATGGGTCCAAAGCGTTTTGGGGCTGATTTTTGTTCGAAATCCCGACGCCGGCGAACACCAAATATTACACCAGTGAAAAACCAATCACAAAATACGAACTTTTCGCTCAATCTGGCGAATACCCAAAAGTTGAGGGTAATATGGGGAAGCAGAAGACAATCCAGTTCTTTTCGGAGAGACGCGAGTGTAGTGCAACCATTGTGTGTTGTTTTATGGCCCTTCTCAAGCGATGCATTTTTCTGGCGCATCTTGACTCACGAAACGAGTTTCGTGAAATGGATTCGCCCTCTGAACAGGGCCGAAAAAGGCGCGTCTGCATCTCCCTGGGTTTTTCAAGAAAAAAACAGCCAACGGCCTCTCGAAAAAGCTTTCACGTAATCTCAAAAGGATAAGCGAGCCGTTGGCGGGGCCCAGTGGCGGATTAAGGGGGGGGGGGGGGGGGGGGGGGGGTCTGTCGGGATGTTTTGACCCGCTCTTGATTTGTGCATGAGTAAAAATTTAGTTCGGGTGCGTACAGGTCGGTGGCGCATGGGAGGTTCGGTGGCGCGTGGCAGCTTTCTCAATTTTTGTGCACTCGTAGCGACGAGCGCGAACATTGCATGCCGCCGCCAAGAATGCTCTATTCGCGTCGTTGACGAGCGCGGAAAGCGCTGCCCGACGACGCTGACTACCCAGAAGCCCACGCGCGAGAGCCCCATTCCCCCATTCGGGAATTCGGGGCAGCTGGGGCCAGTGTGATGCTCGAGGCGCTCATTTCTGCGATCTGAACCTGCCGTTCTTGCCGCGTGTCGTCTGCAGTCCACGTTTTCCCGTGCTGGTGTGCATATTTAACATTCGTGCGCTCGACTGGGCGATTGTGCGCGTGGACGTGGACTGCTCCGAGGATGTGCTACCGCCGTTAGGCTCAGCGGCGGGCTAGCAGGCGCACATGCGTAAGGGTACTAACCTTTCTGTCTAGCCTTGCACGCCGCTGAGTGGGCAAACTTTCTCGTGCAAATAAAAATTATTATTATTATTAGTATTATTATATCTGTCTAACGAGCTCGGGCCCATAGTCCTAACAGCCGGTGGTGGTGGTGAGGTGCCGGCAAAAGCGGGAAGCTCCATGACGCGCCAAAGGTAGAGTTCATTAGAATTAAGTATGACCTAATGTGTGTGCTATATTTTATTATGTGCTAGTCGTACGCATTGGCCGCCGTTCCGATCGAAACAAGCGCCATCGAATGTACGAGAACGGTGGACCCAGTGAAACATTTGAACCATTAGCCGACCAGAAATTTTCATTTGGAGTGTCTCGGCTAGATAAACGATAGTAGCGGTACGCGATGGAAGTTGGACTGAATTTTGCATTGTTTGTAAAGGTTCTGTGAATTGCGCTACAATTTTAAACGCGTACATTGCGTAATTAGGCTTCGTCCGCTCTCTTCGGTGTCAGTTTCTTGAATCGGCGTGGTGAAAGCCTACTATGTATGATGATAACAGACTGGCCTTCTGTCCGAAAGCGGTCAGCTGTGGAATATCGATTTCATCGAAACATTCCGGCGGAATCACCAGAGTCGCTGGGCACGAGTCCGGCAAATCTGCCAAGCAGCTAGCTTCGACAAACGCGATAGTATGATTTGTGTGAGATTTTGGAGAAAATAAATGCTGGTCTGCACTCGTCATCCCCCAACATTTGTTTGTTTTCGAACTGCTAACCACTGCCCCGAATCGTTGTTTCGAAGCGTGTCCAAACCACGAGAACGAAAAGTTACCGACTAGGAAGCCGATGTACGGTACGTGTAAAGACGAAGCAACTGTTACGACGCGGTTGCCACGAAGATGCGCATGCGCAAAGTGGCAGCTCGTCGGGGCGCGCTGGTCAAGGGTCGAAACAGCGCCTCGCTGGTCGAAACACCCCCGAAATTTCATGGTTTTCCTCTTCCCGTTTTCCATTGCCAGTTTTTTTTTTTTTTTTTTTTTTTTTTTGTGAAGACGTTGAAAGTCCTATGTGCTTCTCTTTCTCTTCGACAACCCACTACGGCGAGGGGCCGGACCCACAACATTCCAAAGCAAAACGAAGATGACGACACTGTCCGTGGACTGCGTGAGCGTGAGAAATACAAGTCCGGCTCCGGCTCTCCGAAGAGCTCTCGCCAACCGAAGCTTTTCTTCAGGCTCGCAGGTGCGAATGACTCCGCTCCTGACGTCACATAAGCCGCGAAATCCTGACCTCGAAGGACGCTGGCCTCGCCTCGGAAAATGCAGGCGGCTTGACTAAAGTTCCCCTAGTCTTTGAGTCTCAAGGACTCCACGCTACTATCAGGGCAGCGAAACAAAATTTCAAAATAGCAATACTCTGACTTTGCAAACCCTACAACCCCACAAACAAAACGACAAAATAACAAACAGCTTAGCCTTTTGTTTTTCGTTCTGTTTTTTATTTGTTTTTTGGGGTTATTCGCCTGTACTCCTTTAGTTTCAGTAATACATCACCCAAAACGCAAAAAAAAAAAAAAAGCGGGAGAGAAAAGCCTCAGGCAGCACACCATTGTTGGACCCCCGTTGGCCCAACGTTGGCAAAAACGGGTTCCAATATTGGTCTGACGTTGGCATTTTCGAAAACGCCACCCGATCCAATGGTGGTCCAACATTGGTGCCAATGTTGGACCACTGGTTTGCCAACGTTCTAGCCCACGTTGGACCAACGTGCTTTGCGCTTCTTTTATCCAATATTGGCATAGGGGTTTCACCGTTGGCTGAACCAACATTGGAATCCAGCGCCTTACACGCTGGCTCTTCCAACATTGGCCTAAATATTGAGTATTCCAATATTGGCATCCAATTTAATACACTGGCTATTTTTTGCATATATTGCCTATGACAATATTGGATGCCATTTTTCAGTCCGTGTTCTAACCAGTGTCACAAAAACAGTGCAGAGAACCAAGCAAGTCCCTTGCCCTTTTTCCTCAAGCACTGTTTTCTTTCTGATACTAAAATCTAATAAATGCAGCACTTTTACCATATTTGGACACTTTAGAAATCATTAAAGCATTCAAATGAATAGTTCATAACGTTTGAAATTTCATAATTTATTTAAATCGAATAAAAATATTAAAAAAATTGTGCAACCAGGGGGGCCTAGGCAGACTCGGCGGCAGGCTCGGTAGTGGACAGAGCAGAGGGCTAGGCGAAGAGCTGGGCAAAGGGATTCCACGCAGGGGCCTGGCCACAGGATTCTGAAAGAGACAGATGCGGGGGTTTGGATTCAGGTGAAGGGTTTCAGAGGCTCTGAGTTCTCTCTTACGCTTGTCAATAATGAATATCAAACTAAAACATAGCTTCATTATTATTCGCCGCCCTTTAATTAACTATTCGATTAATCGGCTCAGTTGCTCTGCAAGTATAAAATCTCGGAAAGGCCTACCGACTTTTTTATGTCTGCTTTTCCATATTATAAACTTTCTATTCCAGTGAATTATTTTTCGTTATTTTGTATGTAAAAAAACTTAGTACTCCCTTCTAAAATAAATAGATGCTCAGGTAAGAGACCGGGGCCGGCTTGCTGGAATCAGTGTCTCAGCTTAGACTGGGTGAAGGAAAGCACTGTAAAGACTGGGACGCGTGAGCGTCTTGAGTCGAGGTTTGAGTCCCGTTCAGCTCGTACGCTGGCTTTGACAGTGCTTTCTTTACCCCCGTCTCAGCTGAGACGCTGTTTCCAGAAAGACGGCCCAGGCGTTTACTATTGTTTTGTTCGTCCGACTTGTCCTTACTCAGAGCTCGATCGATCTAGATTAAAATATTCACAGTGGTTTAAAAAATCAATGAAATAGTACGAAGGTTATTTCATAAATTGCTTAACTCTACTCTTGCAGCATCATGGCGTCCCTCAACCTTTCATCTAGCTTTAAGAAGTCTTAAGAATTACAATCTCGCCATTTAGGTTAACACCAATATTTCTACGTTGATTTGAAAAAAAAAAATAAAACGGTCTTAAGATTTACGGTATTTGCGGCACGGAAATATGTAGTGATTAATGTACCCATATTGCCTCCTTAACATTCACAATTTATAAATGCAACCACTGGCCTCCCTCTTCAGCTCACCAGTGTCAAACGCACTACTAAATTAACAGTTCAAGAAATACCCCGGTATACGTAGCAACATGACAGTTGAACAGAACTTGGTGCTTGAATCAATCAAGAGTTTAAAATAAATCGCGCACATAAAATAGCTTGTCATGTAAAGACAATTACACTCGCAGAGCGCGGTGACATAACTGACACTCCACTCGCACCCAACAAGCCGAACCTTGGCAAATAAGGACTACACAACGCTCTGTGGTATTCGGCTTGGAAATACCGGGAGGACTTTTTACTACAGCACACATCTACCGCCAAGAAGACAGTCATATTTTAACACACAAAAAAAGACGTAAATAAAAATGACTTCGAACACAAAAATAACCAATCAGAACGTCTCTCACGGTCTATTAGAATAAAAAGCACTTGCAAATAGCGCTGTACAGGGCCTTGCGGGCCGATCGCACTGGATTACTCGTTGAATTCGTCGCAGATTCCTGGCACAGAGTTCGAGACGCTTCAAACTCATCGGATAGGGACAAAACGTACATTGCGTAGCAAGAATACCTATCCCCGATGGTCAGGAGGACTTCTCCTTGTCACTCACATGGAAGAGAAGGCGGTCCGTCGTGTCTTCGGTCCGTCGAAGCTAGTGGTCACATGTATGCCCACAACAAAGGAAGATCACCGGTGTGTAGGCGCTGCCGAAAGAATATCCATGGTCTTGGCAATCCGCATGCTGAAGATCGCACTTGGCACTAAGAAGAAATGCGCTGCTGGTGATTGGAACTCTCGAACTAGATTTACCACATTTACCACAGAAGCGAAATCTACAGCAGGCCCGCAGGCCGCATCACACGCGAAACTAGGTCCGGTCTTCGCAGGCATTCCGGGTTTGTCAACGGCTAATGCGTCATCCGCCAAACCACGTGATAACGCAACCCAGAACGGGGGATGCGCTTACAAAGGCTAATCTTCAGGCCCATCTCAACAATGAACCCAACCAGAGGATTTGTCACTTGTACCCAAGGTTGATAGTGCAGTGGATGTTATGCGTGGCCTTGGGCTTTTAGTCAGGTTCCGTGCTCTGCCTTATCACCAGCTTCGAGACTGTAGTCACGTGACCCTAACCGGAGACACGATTGGCCTAAAACACGCATAGCGTCTACCCTGCTGCCTATACTGATTGAACAGGACAGCTCTTTGAAGGCCAGCTTTTGAATTTCTAAAGAGGCTGTCCAGCCCAAAAGTGACTCTAAACGGGGCAAGTTTGAAGACACTATGTTTTACGTCGTATAACTCACATTAAAATTTAGAATGAAGAAATAAGCGCGACTATATTCTGCGCACGATGCCCACAAATAAATAAAGAAATATATATATATATATATTTTTTTTATCAATAAATTGAAAGTTATTTGTACACTGTTAGGTTCGCGTTTTTAAATTTCATCATCTTTTTACGAAAGAGTTACACATAAAATACACCACGGACAGCACATCGTCCGACTTTCGACGCACGATGAAACGCCGACGCTCGCTGCGTAGGGTATACGCCGGGCGCAACGGCTTCGCGACCGTTCGAAGGGCAAAGGATTAGCGACGACGTAGTAGCGTCTTCCAACTTCAGTAGGCTAAAGCGCGCTCCAAACCAAAGCTTCTTTTTGCGCGTGTAGGTCGTGCGGCTTGCGGATGTGACGTATTTCGTGACGTCGCGCCGCTTCTTCGCTCCTTCCGGGCGCGCACAAAAAAGTTGGAAAATTTCAACTTCTTTCTGGACGCGCAAAAAGAAGCGCCGTGACGTAGTAGGGCGTTCCTGTCTCCCGGCCAATCGGTGGAGGGCACTGCTCCGCGTTTCTTCGCCGTGTCGCCGGTCGGGCGCAGCCGCCGCAGCCGAAGCAGATTATCTTCGCAGAAGTTGCAAGGTCAATTGGAAGTTGCCTGCGAGAATGGCCCGTATGGCTGCATCTATGAACTTTGCCCCTGTTTCCGACGCGAGGAAGGTGACCGAAAAGAAGGCTGCTGCGGACGCGCAGAGGCATGAAGAAGCTGCGCAGAAGGCCGCAGAAGCTGCCGTCTATGATGATCAAACAAGTGCTTTCAGTTGCTCGAGCTCGTCCAGAGAACTACCCTTGGTTTGTACGGGGAGCTTCGGCGCGACGACAAAGACAACCCGAAACGGGAGAACGTCTCGAAGGAGGTCGCCCGTCTGTTGGGCATCGTGCGCTGTAAGTACGGTTTTGCAACCCCTGATATCGTGTTTTCGCATTTTGTGTTGCGCGCATGGTTTACTTGATATGTGACGGTGTTGAATTGTTTTTGTAACAATATTGCGGAAACATTCATTCAAAAATCGACAGACGAAAACGGTAATATTTGTAAATACCCAAATGCTTTCTTTTTCTTCACGTTTTTGCGTTGTTTTGACGGTTGTTTCAACCAAAAATGAGAAGGAAGATAATCCCTGCGTCGCCTTTAATCCTCTTTTTGTTCAGCCTACGAGAAAGTGTTGTCTCGGTTGTATGGAAAAGGCTGAACTCCATTTGTGTCCTTAAGACAATCAGTCCTATTTAATTATAACTTTCGATTGAGCCGAGCATGTTTAAAATACTTCTCCAAACGAAATGACAAGTTACAGTCCCATACCATACCGGCCGAACCAAATTTTTACGATTCTTCCTTTATAGATTTGTTCCAATTGGCCCACAAAGTAGCATCGTACACATAGCAGATGTTAGCGAGATCGTTTACTGCTAAGTTGATGGGCAGTGAAAGCTATGTACTGTCTCTAGATCAGTCAGTCACCTGCCCCTCAGTGCCTGATCCATTCTATGCCCGTGACTACCCGGAGAGTATGACCACGTTGTATGCATGCACCCTATTGTTGATTGTTCCTGCGAGCATGTAGCTTCTACCGCCCTGTCAGCCTAGC